>CABHPQ010002396.1:27540-47758 GCA_902168405.1 Peromyscus aztecus | reverse complement strand
CTCCCTGCCACATCTCTAACCGGGACAGTCTCTGCCCTCACCTCACAGGACTTCTACAGACTTCACTGGGGTACAGAGGGGTTGTGTAAGCATCACACACACCAAACACAGCAAGCTCCATTTGATATGGACTCCTTCCCTGCCATACTCCTTCACCAGACAGCCCACCGGCATCTCCTAAGACATTCCCAACCAGCCCATGGGCATCTCCAAACTCCGCTCCCCCCCCAACCAGCCCACGGCATCTCCGAACACACCTCCCAACCAGCCCATGGGCATCTCCAAACCCCACCCTCCAGGCAATTCCAATCATCCCTGCCCTAGAATTCTGTCTTGTTATTTTATTCTATTTTAACTAGTCCATAGTCCTCTGGAGGATGAGTTGCTTGAACCATAGACCCAGCGGAACATTTCAAACTAAACACATGCTTGTGGAATTGAATTACATTGTACTTTGGAGATTAAGTTCTAGTCTTTTTTTTTTAATCTTTCTTTGAATCCATAATAAAATTTAGAGGGAAGATTCCAAGATTCATATTCTGGGAACCAAGCTCCCAGCCAGCTTGTGAACAGCTTTTATTTGGCCATTCAAAACAGGAAATCTGGTAACGGTAAAAGTAAGTTTTGGTTTTCTGGGCAAAGAAGCCAGAAACCTGAGCAAACCCAGGGAACTCACTTCCTGTTCTGTGTTTCTTTGAAATTCTAAAAGCACATATGCTATAATAGTATTCAGGGTTTTCTATCATCTTCCTACTCCCTCATCTCTATTCTTCCTCCTCTTCCAAAGTCAATTGATTTGAAAATTGGACAAGGAATTTATTTTACAAAGATGACATCTATGTTCCAGTTCCATGTTATTTCTTAGGAAGTCCATCTCTCAAAAGATGAAATTCAAAGAAACTTGTACCTCAGGAAATATTTCTTTTCAAAAAATAAAGTAAATCTTTTATGACGGAACACAGGTAATTCCTCGACAAACTGAGCCTGACTGCTTTTAAACTTAAAATATGACTTTGCTATATTTTAGAGCTGAAAGTATTTTATTTGCAGTCAAGTAATAAAAATGGGCAACAAATACAGTGCTGTACATCCAAGAGTGTTTGAAGATCACAGGAAATACTGAAATTCTGTGAGGAAAATGGAATAAGAAAATAGAAAATGCAAAGTTGGCCTCATTTGCATATATTTACCTATTAGAATGGCCAACCTTCTTAGTTTTAGACACAGTAACATTGTCCACTATACATAATACTAATATCGCCATGTGAGTTTAGTGTTTGCGTTAATGGTTTTCTCAAATGCAAATTTAGAGTTTGTGAAATAATTGAGGTGATAGCTAACATGATTATTGTTCTACAGTGTTTTAGGTGCCGGTGCTATGTAACGAAAGGTAGCCCATGCTGGATTATTGTTGCAGTCTTTATGGCAATCATTTTTGTCTTTGTACTTTTTTTTTGTTCTCTTCTGAAGGACTTAGATCTAAATTGCCATGTGATTCAGGAAAACCTGGTATCACGGAGCAAGTATTTCCAAGAAGTAAGCTGTAGCATGGTCAGAACAGGGAAGCATCAGAGGGAAGGCTCTTGAGTGAGTCTGAAGAAAGTCATTAGCGGATGTGCTTTAAGATAATGGCTGTTTGGTCCAAAGAAAGATTACTGCCATCAAGCTGGAATGGCTCTTCCAGGACAGAGCCTGGTAATATCCACGCCTTTAGCAAGGGCACAATCAATCTTTCTCTCAAAGGTACATGTGATTTGATTTTAGAAGCTCATATTGTGTTTGTATTTGTTTTTTGTTTTTGTCTGTTCACTGAGTTCTTGGTGGAAATATGAGGAAACTACCTCAGATTTACTCCTCCATTTAAAACCAGTGGAGGGGCCTGAACACAGACAGTGAAAATTTTCTCGCTTCCAAGTTTAGTCAGATGAAGTTGAAATAGCTGTCTGTCTTGGGTTTCTTGAATGTTATAAAACTGATATGTCTGGTGTGATCATTTATTTGATAGCAGGGGACTGTGCCACAACAAACAAGGGCATGCTAGGAAGAAATCTGATCTGGGTTGAGAGGGGCAGGGAGTCTCCCCTGAAGGAGCTAGCTAAAGTCTGAGGGGGTGAAGAAGAGTGGCCTGGCAGCTGAGGGAAGGGCATGAACCCTCAGGGAAGGTGTTTCCACAGGAGCATCCTTGTCACAGGTATTTCTATAAACCACAGGCCTTTCTAGAAACGATTACAGATGCTGTGGTTTGTGAGAACCTAAGAGGGTTTAAGGGGATAAGGGTCCAACAGATGGTCCCGTCCACAGATACTCAATGTTTCCTTTTTCAAAAAACAAAAAACAAATCCGTCAGTGGAAGTGGGAGTCAATAGGGAGTCAGACTTTCTAGTAACTTGTTCCAATGTTTGCCATTTATTTTTATATTAAATTTATACTCTCTAATATTAGAAAAAGCTTTATGATATTTTATGGTAAGATATGAAACTGTAAGTCCTATAGATGAGTGCTTCCACCTTAGAATGAATTACCTTATTTCAGTGAATTACTGATAAATGAGATGCAGAAACCCACGTTTTCATTCACTTGTGATTTGTGAGTGTGCATAGTGCTTCAACCAACAGAGTTTCCAACCTCCCTGCCACTGGTAAAAATTGTTCTTTTCTCAAAGATTTTTCTGTTTCTCCCGACTGTTAATACAGATCAACTGTACAGCTTAGTGGGGCTTGTTGTGACGTCTCCATGCATATATCACGTGGCGATCGTGTCCAGGCTCCATTCTCCCTCCTGCCCAGCCCATCGCTCCCTTCTTCTGCACAGGCGATGCCTACCTGGCACCTTGAACGTTGTTCAGACCCACTTTCTCTCTGTATGGCACAAGCAGGGAAATGTAAAAGCAAAACACAGCTTTCTCCAGCTAAAGACAGGTGGGTTGGCTTCACGCAGCGGGGGCCTACGCGTACACTCTCCTCCCCAGCTCAAAAGGAAGAAAGACCAGGAAATGGGGGCATCCGTCCTATCTGTATCGATATTGTGTATTGGGAAATGCTGAGGGACAGACACGCACACACCACCCAGCTCTATTTCCGTTCTGTTCCTAGGATGCTGATGTGCTTGTAAACGAACATTTTTGTGGTCTGCTGATAGAGAGCTTATTGGCAATTATCAAAATTCCCTGGAGAAGTTCTGAAAATCAGGAAGCCCTTCAGAGAAGTCTCCTTGAGATGCATGGGGCTGAATCCAAAGATGGTGTGTTTATTGCTAATACATACCCCAGAGAAATCTGAAGTGCTACCATGCTCTCCAACGCAATCAGTTACATGCCCAAAATAGAGTTTTTGTTCAACAGCATGAGATACATAAATTAGTTTTACAGGGTCATGAATAAATTAAAAAACAGTCTGTCAGTCTAATAATCCCATGCAAATGTATTCTATGTACATACACATGTTACATCAAAACTGCTGATTCTCTTTAAAGGGGGGTGGGGATATTGGAGAATTTTGGATTATTCTGGAATGCTGACAGATCTGAATGGTGCTGCACAAATCATTGTGTAAGTGCATGTGTATGTATTCATGTGTGCATGCATACACATGTGTGTATATATGTATATATGCAAGTGTGCAAGCATGTGCATGTGTGTGTACATGTGTGTGAGCATGTGTGCATGTGTGCATGTGTGTGCATGCCTGCATTTGTGCCTGTGTATGTGTGTATATGTGCATGTGTGTGTGCACATGTCTTGCTTCATACTCTCTAGAAAAATCCAACACCAGTTCTAAGAATAGTAGATATCAAGTGCTTCGCTATAACTTTTTAAGTATTTGGAAATCATAACCCTTCACATAACATGGTTATTGTCCAGCATGACAATCATTTTGGAATAAGTAATATGGGACCCTGCCTTGACTGACCCACTAAATTTTATGTGATGTTTTGAGAAAATGTCATTCAGTCTTAACCTACGTCCATGTGTTCTGAGTGTAGATGACAATAATATACTTTTCCAAGAGCCAGATTGAATTTCTCAATGAATAGCAGTTCAGTATACTGCTAGCTTGCATAAAAATGCTAACAGAGCACATGGGCAAGCTCCATGGCATTTTTGGATGTTTTAAATATTCTGCACGTGTGGTAATGGTCCTTTAAGCATTGATGGCAGCACATTAAATCTGTAGGGACTGCTCTGTAAGTGGCAGACATTCTTAGAGTCAGCATAGTATAATAGGAGGGGGTTGGAGGCCTGATATAAGATACTAAAATGTAATTGACTGCATTATTCTTGTCTTCATAGTAGGGGTGGCAATGTGCCTATATCATACAGACACCGAGATGTTTGGATAAAATACTGTGAGTAATGATACTAGCGTGATGTGGAATCCATCACATGTTAGTTATTCTTGTCTCCATGGCAAATCATGTCAGATAAAAAATAAAAAGCCATCAGGCCTCTGGCCTACTGAGTTTGAGTAGAGATAGCTACTGGGAACTTCGGGGGAATGTCTCATAAAATGGAGAGAAATAGTTTCCATTTCAATCGTGTGTTTTCCTTCACGAACCGCTCGAGTTGCCTGTAGTAGAGGATTCATAGCATCCCATCTGCGCTATCACGTTGTATCTTCTGTACTGAGAAATCATCAGAGTCAATGGACGGAAAGGAGGAGGATGGATGAAGAGAATGGATGGAACTCCATTTCCATGAGCTGTAGATGACAAATGCTGATGCATCTACTTAGCTTTTGTTTGAAGTAACCCAGTGTTACCAGCAGGGAAGTCATAGTCTGCTCTCTTTCCCAGTGGGTGCTATTTCTTTCTTCTTTATCTTCTTCTCCTTCCTGTTATTAGTATCCTCTTCTTCTGTTCCCAAACAGTGTGCTGGTTACTCACACCAGCAATAGGAGGTCCATATCTGGATCCTATATTTAGAAATAAAAATATCAGCATACCCATCTCCCTGTAATCACCTCTAATGACCATAAGGGATATTAGTGGTATTCATCATTACAGAAAAACTACCGTTAGCAAATAGAGGAGAGATAGAAATAGGAGCATCCCAGTGACGAGTGTTTCAGACAATTAGCACTCATGGATGCCAAGCTGCGTAGCTCCCTGTGTGAAGAACAGGATGTCTCGATGGTCTCCAAGTGTCTTCCCATAAAGTATCTATTAATTACAACAGAGAAAGTAACAACCTCTGGTGAAGAGACACAGCAGACATCAGGTTATGGGAAGACTGAACACTGCATCGTTGGTGGTTAGATTCCCCTGACATGAGCAGTGAGGTAAGGGCAGTTCTCTGTGGTATTGATCCTAAAAGAAGGCGGCCTGAGTGTGATCATGACGAGAACTCAGACAGAATTAAGTGGCAGAACAGGCTGCAGGGAAAGGTTACAGTTTAGGAGACTGGAAGAGACCCTCCTAAGCACACAGGACAACCTAACTTTGCCACAAAACATCTTGCAAGGGAATAATTTGAAGATTTATACGCAGCATGTAAAATTTCTCTAAAACTTTGGCTGGTATGCAGGATTATGCATGTATCTTAAATAAACTCATAGTAATAATTTACTGCCAATCCAGAGTAATTTCAAAGCTCAAAATGCAATTAGGGTTCCAAGATGTATTTTTCTGAAAAAAATTTAGTATGAGAATATTGTAGATTTTCCATAAAAAACAGCAGTGCTTTGGGACACTGGCAAAGCTCAACGCAGGATTCATTTGTACAATATCCTTCTCTCTTGTGGTTCTCTTTCTTATCCTCTGAGTAAAATACAGAAGAAAAACGTTTTCAAAGACCCAGGTTAGTTTGATCACATTGAAGTCAAGGCTTGGGATTTCCCCAACCAGGGAAATGGGAAATCCCACACAGCACCACCAGAGGCCACAGCTTGGACTGCAGAGCAGAGTGAGACAAGCTGCAGGCCCTGCTGCTTCTGATCCATGGCACCTCTCACTGCAGCTTTCTCTGAGAGATTTAATATCTTGGGCTTCTAATTATTGTCTCCTCATCTTTCACAACGCTTCTCTTCTCATCTACTCTAGTAACTGTTACTAATTCTGAACTTGGTTTCCATCATTAAATCTGTGAAAAAGCATGCCTCAGTATATTCCAACTTCCCAAGGCAGAGATCCATGTAGTCGTGTCCTGTATGGGAATAAAACTCACACTGCTCAGGGGAGTATCCCTAGATTAGTCTCCCTGTGGCTGCTGTAACAAATCACCCCAGATGTTGTGAATTCTCATCATGATTTTATTATCATAGAGTTATAGAGGTCACAAGGTCCAAATATGCTTCAGTACATTAACAGGTAGAAGTCATCAGGGTTTTCTTCATCCCAGAGGCCCCAGGGAGGTACTGGAGTCCACAGCTACCAAGTATTCCAGCTGGTGGTCCCCATAGTATCAATAGCATCTGTCTGACCTCAGCTTTTGTGACCGTATCTCCTTGATGAATCCTTCTCCCTCCTGTACTTACATTATGCTTGCCAAGACAATTATTCCATGTCAAGGTCTTATGCTTAGACACCTTTCCCAAGCCCATTTGTCTTATAAGATGCATTTTTTGTCCAGGTACTGAAGGAAAGAAGGGGACATTTGGTGAGTTAGTGTCTGCCTGCTGCTCTCAGCTCTCAGCTTGCCATTAGTGTGCAGTTAGGACATTGCTCAGGATGGTGCACATGGGGAAAACAGCCTTCCCTTGATGCGTTGAGCAGATTCCATTAGAAACTCTAAGGAGACGCTGTCACCTCTGGATAAAGGCGTAAGTGCAGCCGACATCTCCTTGGTGACAGCCATCGTGATCTTGTTTGACAGCTTTAGCTTCCCAGGAATGGTGTCCAGGATGTGCAAGCTTCAACACAGCTCACTTTTCCTGCAGGCAAGTATCTGGCTTCATGACAAAAACCAAAGTATGTAATATTATTGTTTTTACCTTATATAAGTAGCATAATTACTATTACATTAACTTATTTCCCTTGGGAAATAAAAAATGTACCTTTTATGGGTTAAGTTACCAAAATATTGTATATATATATGTGAATGTATTTGAAAAATATTATATTTGAGAAACCATCTAAAAAAATTAAATATGCTCACAAGACAGCAGAATGAATGTAGTCATTTACTTTTTTCAATTGAAAATGCTTTATTGCCCTCGCTGATTATAAACACATGAAAGAAATTCAAAGCACTGCCAAATATCAATGAAATTCCATTTAATATTCATCTTTTTATTTCATCTGGGAGCGCTGAAGTTGAACTCTGTTTAACTGTAGGTCCTGATATCAACTGGGAATAGAAATCTGAAGTAAGAGCCTGAATGCCTTTCCAGAATTTAAACTCAGAGTCACCTCCATTTCTCTACTTCTTCTACTTATAAATGTTTTCCAAGTATAATTGAATCCAGTTCTCCTGAGAAACAGATGTGCTAATGTGTAAGTAAATTGGTATCCCAGCCCTCAGTGGCAAATGGGGGTCTCATTCCTCCAGACAGATTGATAAACTAAAAAGCAACTGAATTTGCAGAAGTTAAGACTTCCACCATCAGAGAAATACTTTCATAATTTGTTTATTCCGTCTGCCAATGTGATTGATTATTTCCCGAATACTTAAAAAAATATTGCCTCCCTTTTCTTAATGGAATATTGCAGAGATGTGATTGTTATTCTGAAGCAAATAACTGAGAAGGTCTAAGCTAATAAATTAAAATCATCAAACCATTTAATCATGTTATTTGAGAGGAAATTGTTAAAGTTGAAAATGCATACCAAGCCCAAGGACATGAACACTTCTGCCTCTGCCCAAGCAGCCTCACCTGGGTCCTCCCACCCTGGGCAGGAAGCTCCTGTGTGATGATAACTCAGTATCTCTTATAAAAGCCAGCCCCACTGTTGTTCAGCTCCACTCCATCATTTTTAAAGACGTTTAAAAAATTATCATATATAATTATATACTATGAATTTCAATAGGGTATTTTCATATATGTTTATAATATATTTGATCACATTACATTGATTTCAAATTATTTTATTTTTTGGTAATTTCATACACATATACACTGACTTTTTACCCTCATTACCCTATTTCATCCTCCCCTGAACCCTGCCAAAAGTCTTTTTCTTCCCTAAAAGGGTCTTCTACTTTGGTGCCTTTTTTATCCACTCAAAGTTTAATGTCAGTTAGCATTATGAACATGAGGGGGAGGAGGCATCCTTTACTGGAATGTGGACAAACTTATTAGTGGCTCTATCATGAAAGAGAGTGACTCTCCCTTCTCCAGAGCCCCTCAACTCTCCACAGTTCCTTAGTGTGCTCTCCCTTATGGGTGATGAAATAGTGACAGGTCCTGTCTTTTGCAAGTAACCAGGGCTGTGGTGAGTTCATGAGCACAATTGCCTGGTCATGTCTGGAAGAGACTGTTCACAGCACTTCTCCCTCAACTATGGCCTCTGTGTTCTTCTGTCCCCTCTTCTAAGATGTTCCCTACAGCTCCATCCGTGTGTCCTCACAATGATGGACCCTCCTCCACACACTCTAGGACTGGTTCCACAGTGACATGAGTCCTGCCCCTTATGCACAGAGCTGCCTGATTTTCTGTGTAGCTACATGTGATAAGCAAACAAATACCCAATGTCCTGTTAAAGTATTCCTGCTGCCTAAAAATACAACTTAAAAATACCTTCAGAATTCTAGAAAGAATTGGAAATTATGTGTCTTTGATTCAAGTGAATTGGCGTACAATTGAAAAAGTCCCTTAAAAGGAATTGAAGAAGTCTACAAACTAAAATTAGAAAGAACTATAAGCTCCTAAGAAGAAAATAAACCTTCCCAGCATGTGTGCAGTACATCAGATCTACCCTTGCACATGGAGCTTATCAATCCTGCCTATGAAGGCAATCCTGGTGCTTCTGGGTCCCTGCTTACTGGGTTTGAATAAAACTATTTACATACTCAGTTCAATCCATAGTACCTCTTTTCCTACTTTACTTCTCTATCCTAGAAAATAAAGAATAATTTTAATGCCGGTCAAACATTTTTTGGAGAAGAGAGTTCTGAAGCAAGTTCTGAATTTTAGTGCCTGGGTAAACTATCTTCATCACAGTGGCATTGCACACGTGTGTAGGAAATAGTACGCATTATCTAGTAGTGCGGTCACACCATCCGTAAACTCGGCAACTCAATTGAACTTTTAGTACTTTGCAGTTTCTGTAAGTGAAGAAGAATCCAGGGAAGGAGGGAGGGAGAGAGGGAGGGAGGGAGGGAGGGAGGGAGGGAGGGAGAGAGAGAGAGAGAGAGAGAGAGAGAGAGAGAGAGAGAGAGAAAGGATAGAAAAGGAAAGAATTCATGTCAGAAATCACAAACCTTCTGTGGATGATTGATTGATAAATAAAACACTGATTGGCCAGTAGCCAGACAGGACATGCAGAGAGGAGAATGCTGGGAACAGGAAGGCTGGGGCAGAGGCGAAGCTGCCAGCCGCCACCATGAGAAGATGTTAAGATACCAGTAAGCCATGAGCCACGTGGCAACTTATAGATTAATAGAAATGGGTTAATTTAAGATATGAGAAGAGTTAGCAAGAAGCCTGCCACAGCCATACAGTTTGTAAGCAATATAAGTCTCTGTGTGTTTACTTGGTTGGGTCTGAGCAGCCATGGGACTGGCAGGTGAGAGAGATTTGTCCTGACTGTGGGCCAGGCAGGAAAATTCTAGCTACACAAACCTTAACCTTTTTTATAACCTAATTTTGGAAGTGACGTACTCCTATCATTTTCATCTCATTATAAATAAGTAAATAAGTAAACCCTATGTGCTCCAAGTGGATGAGATTACACAAAGTCATGAGTGTGGGACAGCACAAATCACTGGGGACCACTGTGGAGGCTGCCTACCACTTAGATACCTCTAAAGAACAGAAACAGCTCAGGGATAGCTCAGCTGGTAAAACGCTTCCTGTGTAAGCATGAAAGCCTGCTTTGGAGCCCCAGTGGTGATGTCAGAAGCCAGGGTAGTTTGCTAGTTAGCACTTCCGGCACTGGGAAAGCAGAGGGGTGCTTATGTTTGCTGGACAGCCAGCTTATCCCAATTTATGGTTCCCAGGTCCTAGTGAAAGATTCTGTCTCAAAAAATAAGGTGGCAACCCCCTAGTAACAACACTGGAAATTGGTCTCTGGCCTCAACGTGCTTGTAAACACACGTATATGAATACACACATCCACATACAGTGGCACAACACACCTACACATACACACGCTCACATACTCACACCTAGAGGAGGAGAAGGAAAAGGGGAGGGAGGGGGGGGAGAGAGAGAGCTAGTACAGTAGACAGAGTACCATTATAAATTGAAATCCTTATTTTATTTCTCTACCATGGTTTGCTCAATATGATAGACCAGAGATACAGGCAGGGAACTATATTTGAAATCTAGGACAGTCTACTAGTTAGTGTCTTGGTGATATTTGAGAGAGGAAGCAGGGAAGACAAGGTGAATGGAAATGTTAGAATCACTCGTGGATTCCAGCTCATTCCATAGACATGAGTTAAATAGCCTACATCCTTGAAGACTGTACAATCTGTGTCTATGTCATGGAGACTCAAATGCAGCTAGAGGACTCCTTAAGTAGTCTGTCAGATTTGAAAATGCAACATATAAGTGCAAGTGTTGGAACTGAGGCATAATAGAACCTGAAGCTGCATTTGATCTCATCTGGAAATACCTGAGCCAAAAGACAGAAGTAACAGACATCTGGGGGGAAGACTGAGTTACTTCCGGAACAGTCTTGTAGTATTGGTGAAACTATTAAGGCCACTCCACGTAGTTAAAAGGGAGGTTTATTTTGTGGGGTAACTTACAAGTGAAGGGATAGGTAACAGGGTCTGGGAAAGGTGTGGCGACTCTGCTTGGTCTAGCTCCAGTGTCCAGGGTCCAGGAACCAAGAGAGCCTGCGCATCTGGATCTCGGGTCTTCAGCATCCTCTCTCAGCCCCGCCTTGTAGGGGTTGGAACTTCCAGGTCAAAGCTGGAATGGCTACCCACTACATTGTAGAGCTGATATCTGTGGCTCAAATGGCCAGAGAACATGCTGAGAATTTATAGCCAGTGCTGCCACATGGATGTTGGTAAAGCGTCTGTCCCATGAGGTTGTTGCTGTAAGATGAGAATATTCAGTATCACATAGCCCAGCCCCAGGGAAGGAATTTTGCATGTATAGATTGCTATCAAAGTGAGAGTGTTTCCAAAGAGGAAATTAATGAACGAACGTGCTGTGTCAGGCCACCCACTGTGGAAAACTGAGTGAAGGAAGAGATGTCAGGTGGGGGGAAACAGCCCATATACTCCATGTGGATTTGGGTGCGTGCTGAGCTAGGGGCACCTATGTTTGGGAGCCCAGCTCTCAGAGAAGGAAGTCTATGAAAGAGCACATCTTCACAGATAGTGGTGTTCGTGTGAGAAGCCATCACAGTAGGTTTTATGTTTTTAATTTCAAGAAGAGAGTCTTAGGCATCAAATACTAGAGCTCAGCACATCTAGAGTATCTGTGCCCAACAAGAATGTCTCAACAACATGGTGAACACTGGAGAACCAGGACATATTGGAACACATAATTTAGCCGTTTCTTTCCATGAGTAAATTTTAAAGGGAAAGTAAAAGAAAAAAATCAAAACTAGGTTATCTAATTTCTCTATTTATAGTTCAAGGAAAGACAAATGATAATGCCTCGTGAGAAGTTACGCAACTTTATTATCCACGTGTTCAGAGCGAGGTGACTAGTAAAGCCGCTGCAATTGTTTTAGGTGAAATGTCACAAGTATTTTTATTTATTTGTATTTTCTGCCTTGAAAAGTTTCAAGGATTTTACTTCAAGATAATGAGATCAGCTATGTTGTTAGCAAGATGCCTGTGCGGGAGGCTTGCCAGCTTTCACCCACTACTGATCCTAAATCTGTTTCGGTCTAGGTGGCACAGTATGTTCTGCTGTTCCCAGGCAGAGTTGGGGTTTTTCAAAAGTCATTGCATTTGGTCCTTATTTGTCTTCCTCTTGCTGGATTGTCTTAGTCACTTTCCTATTGCTGTGAAGGGACACCACGGCAAAGACAACTAACAGGATAGTTAATTGGGGTTTACAGTTCCAGAAGGTGAACTCATGACCATCCTGTTGGGGAGCATGGCAGTAGGCAGGCAAGCATGTCTGGCACTGGAGCAATGGCTGAGAACTTAAGTCTTGATCTACAAGCAAGAGGCAGAGAAAGAGTTAACTGGGGATGGCTTGGGTCTTTGAAACCTCAAAGCCCACCCTCAATAACATTTCCTCCAACTAGGCCACACCTCCTAGTCCTTCCCAAGCAGTTCCACCAACTAAGGCCCAAGCATTAAAATATCTGAGCCTCTGGGGGCCATTCTCATTTAAACCACCACATAGATGCTTCTATGTGTTTATAAATCCCAACCTATACGCCATCATCATCAATGACTATATTCTGCCAATGTACTAATCATGGTCCTTGTAGAGTAGAAAGTAAGGCAATTTTCAGTTATAAAAATTGGGTACACACTACTAAAAAAATTCCCTTTATGCAGTCCTTCTATGAAAGTTTGTACTAAAATTATGTGTCCTTGCTTAATATCTGTGACATGTTTTAAAAAATTTTGTGAAGCTATTTACAAAATCATACAAAGTCATTATACATAGTAAAACTTTGTCTTAGAACTGGCCAGCATTTCTTGACTACCAATTTTCTGTTGGCTTTTACGTGGAACACCAAAATTTATCATTTGGATTTTTATTTGGTGTGGCTAAAGTTATGAAACACTTGCTTCTGGGAATCATAATGTAGAGATTAAACCTTTTAATTCATTTACTAATTAATTTCTTACATTTTACAGTGCTAAAGATGGAACCCAACCAAGACTTTGTACTTGCTAGGCAAGTACTCTACCAATGTTCTATGTTCCAAGACATAGAAAATGTATTGCCATGATGTGGATATTTATGATTTCCACTCAAGACATCTGATTGAAAAGTAAATAAATTAAAACCTCTATGTACATAAAACTACAATTTCACCAATAATTTGTGGCTAAAACTTAGAGTGAAATTTTAAGGAAATTATTCAGTTGTTGAAAGCAAACAGGATACACAGGGTATCTGGCTCTTCCCTGGTCTTCTGGTTGTCTGTGCTGACTGGTGACATCCTGTTTCCATGTGCTACATCCCTGAAGCTGCATACTGTCCCTAGTGGCTGACTCACGTGGAGTCAAATGGGCACCATTGCAGTGTGTCCCAGCAGGAGCCTGCTGCAGGATGTCCATATCCAAGCTCCAGTTCCCAAAGCCCCAGAAACATTCAAATAAAGCACTGCACATGGCAGTTTATTCTATAAATGCAATGAAACAGAATAAAAAATATGTGAATAACAATTTTAAAATAACGATTTGCAATTGGTAGCTGCTGGGAGAGGGAAAATTGATTTTTTTTCCACTGGGTAGAACAACCATACCTCAGGCCCCATGCTTAGAAACAGTTGGCAAACACAAAATGGACTCCATATTTTGCTTCCTCCCCCTTCTTTCTTTTTGTTTATTTTTAAATTTTTGTGTGCCTTTTTTGTTTTAGTATTTTCTTTTAAGAGAGAGAGAAAGACTGCAAAATGGGATGGATAGAGAGGGAGGAACCTGAGAAGAACTGGGGGAGCAGAAAGATTATGATCAAAATATTTTACATGAGAAATTTAAAAGATTCAAAATGATAAGAAGTAACAATTAAAGACAATTCTAGTTCACTGGGAGTGATATTGAAATAATGTGATGTCATCCCAGGAAAACTCAAAGTAATTGAATGGAGATCTGACTGGAAAAGACTAAGAGAACACTGACTGTGTAATTCACATATAAATAAATAAACATCCTACTCACATATGGATATCAGTTATTTCACATAACGGGAGGAAAATGGCAGGCAAGTTTAATTTTATAATGATAGCAATTTCCCATAATATATACAGGCATGTATTTGACAAATGTCCAATGTTTACAAAAAATGAGGACAAATGAAAGAGACTAGAATAAATAAAGAAGCACCGTGTTCTTGATATGAATCATTAAAGTACAGAAATGTGAACTTATTATAAATTTGTATACATGCAATTGAAATCCCAGTCCAATTCTTGCTCTTGTTGTGAGTGCCAGAGAATGCGTATGAATCTTACGTGGGAAAACAATGCAGGAGATTGACATGAAAACCTCAGGGAAAGAGAATGAAATGTTGGTAGGCAAAACTGGATCATCTGGCAATTACTGTGGAAATATAATAAAGACAAACTCTGTCTCTACAGTGTATGAGAGACAGAGAACACTTCTAGTAGTGAATATGGATTGATATAGGCTATCATGCCCCTGGCAGGGAATCTGGCTATAGGAAGAAATCTCATCCCGTGGATAGCAAAATATTGCTATTGTATATGTTTCTTTGTTTGTTTGTGCGTGCATGTGTGTGTGTGTGTGTGTGCGTGCGTGCGTGCGTGCGTGCGTGCGTGTGTGTGTGTGTGTGTGTGTGTGTGTGTGTGTGTGTATGTGTGTGTACATGTGGAGGCCGGAGGTCAACCTCATGTTTTGTTCTTCACATCACACACCATGTTTACTTGAGACAGGGTATTTCAATTTTTACCTGAAACTCCCTGATTTGGCCAAGCTGTCGGCTGTCTGTCCATCTGGCAAATCCCAGTGATTGGCCCCCAACTCTGCATCCCCAGCATGGGGATTACAATCGGGGGCCGCCACACTTGGCTTTTTTATGTGATTTCTGGGGGTCAAACTCGGTTCTCCCTGTTCACGCAGCAAGTGTTTTACCAGCTGAGCTGACCCTCCAGCTGTGACTCTCTCTGCGGAATAAACCACAACTGCTTTTCACGTAAGAGAGCCTGACTGCCCTTGTCGCACAGCGCGTCTTTCCTTCACCTGGCTGGTTGGAATTGTTATGTGTGTTCGATAATTATTCTTGTCTGGAGCAGAAGCAAGCCTCTCAGCTCTTCACAAGAACAGGTCATTTTGTAACCAACAGTCCAAGAGTCCATGAAACGTAGACATATGCTCCCATTCAGACACGGGAGTCTGAGTGCTGTTTCCTCCACATTCATGTTTCAAAGAAACAGCTCCCAAGGCCTTGGGCAAGATATTCCTGGTTATAAACCTGACAGAAATTGAGTTGGGAAAAGCCTATCTATCCTTTAAGGAGACTTACATTTCAAAGAGAAGAGAGCTCTGCCAGTTAGCTGGGGTAGATCCTTTGAGAAAAGGGACAAAGAAGCAACCACCTTATTCACACTCAATGGCGAAGATTAGGCCTCTTTTTTAAAAGGTGTATTTGTCTTTACAAACTGAATTGTATAATTCAGTTTCAGCTACAAAATTAATGGAGAGAGCAGGGTGGTTTTCTAAAGCAATGTACCAGGCATTTTCAAAAAACTCCACTGACCAAATTACTAACATCTGCATCCTTCTAGTTGCTGTCTGGTTAACAGTAGTCTCTCTTGATGGATGGTTACTATACACAAAGATTTTGTCAGGCAATTCTCAATTCCTTATCCTAGCAACTTTTCAAGGGATATTTAAGTTTTGAAATTCAAGGGTTATAGGATAGCCTTTTAGTAAATAGGATCAATATGAACATGTGCAGATAATTTTATTGTATCCTAATTATTAAAACCTTTTATATCACCTAGTCTATAGGAGGACAATAACATAGTCTGCTACTACAATAAAAGATTTCATTGATACTTGGAATTATTCAGGTGCTGAAATATATATATGTGTTTGAGATAGTTTTCAGTGAGTTTTTAATGAATGTAATTATAAGATTACTTTAGCAATTTAGAGTACATAATATTTTATAAATAGAATATTAAATATTTCTGTATAACAAAATTCCCATTAAGAAGTTGAAAGTTGATTAAAAAGTTGAAGAACAGACATGCATGATAGTCTTTATGTTACTGTTATTTTATGTGTATGTATATGCCCAAGCATTTACCAGGTTGCACCACATGAGGGCAGGTGCCCACAGGGTCCAGAAGAGGGCATCAGATAGATCCCTTGGAACTGGAGTTACAAATGGTTGTGAGCCATCTGATCTGTGTGTTGGGAAACAAGTCAGGTCCTCTGCAAGAGCAGTGAGTTCTTAACCATTGAGGTGTCTCTCTAGCCTGTGTTTATGTTCTTAAATATTTCTCAATATGTGGCCAAAGTGGAAGAAAAGTAGCCTTGGATAGAAACAGTATTTAGTACGTGAAGTGTCTCATAAAAATGGGTGACATTTTATATTATTACGTATTAAACAGCCTTGCACACAGTAACCAGAATTCACGGCTCTATTATATTACTTTTGTTTTTAACATATTTGATGTAAAATGTTGTAATGATTATTTATGAAGATTGATGAATTTACTTGAACCATTTTGCTGTTTATTACTTGTAACACACAGGTCTTAGGCAGGGAGGAAGCTTAAATGCAGAAGTGTCTCACACACTCAAGGATAAGCTTAATAATATTGGTACGTACGCTTTTAATTATTATGCAAGACATGGAATTATAATTAAGTGCTTAATCACTATCAGTTTCAAAGTTTATTCATTCATAAAACTTGGCTAAATATATTCATACCTAAGGATAATAATAAATGTATTTCATTCAGAAGTTAAAGGCTGCTTTTCAATTTGGCAGAAGATAAAAACTGGATTATTCTTTCATTACATTGTGTTCCCTATGCCTGCCTATGGCAAGAAGACTAATATTAACACATTTGCCAAGTCCAGGTTAAGCTTTTAAAACTGTAATGTAGTTTTTATCAAGAAGATTCCATGTAAGATTCTTATCGTATCTTCCTGATGTGAAAAGCAACATTTTTTTTTCACTCTGGGAGCTGAGGAGATGATAGCATATTTTATCTCAGCATATTTTTTTTATCATGAGAAAAGAAGTTTCTGCTGGTTAACAAAAAATGTAAGCGCCATTGTCTCCCTTTGAGATGGGTTTCTCGAGCCAGGGTTCTCTGCTGAAGGTACTGGAAGGGTCCCCACAAAACCACATGGTTTGTTCTCCTCAGTGGGAGAAAGCTGTATTTTCTTGATCTTACAGTGTTATAAATATCCTTTTTCAAGGTGGAGTTTGAAAGCAGGACTTCCATGCAGGAAAGGTATTTAGAAGGAGATAAAGAGGATAAAGTTGTGTATGCATATATGGGTGTGTGTGTGTGTGTGTGTGTGTTTAGTTAGGCATAGAGGTTGTTTAAGTAGCCTCATGGCAATCGAAAGGTACCCTCATTAAGCCCAAAATACCATAAGAGGCAAAGCACACTTAGAGTCTGGTTTGCATCCAGTGAAATTAAGAGGAAAGAAGAAAAAGAGGCATCACTTTCGGAGTCAGGACTTGGGAAGGCACGCAGACTCAGGGTCTCACCGCACTCCATCGTCTCTGCCTGTAAATACTCTTGAAGCAACAACTGAATGAACAGTTTTCTTCTGGGGTGAAACAGCCTCCTCTCTGGGTGACAGGGAGGTGCATGTCACACTGAATGCTGTAAGGAACCAGCCCAGCAATTGTAACTTGCTGTGGTGACGGAACAAAAACAATTTACAAATACAATCCCATGTGAAGGAAACAGACAGTATGGGAAGAGAAACTCTCCACAGCCCGAGAGTCCAGTGACAACAGCCCCACAGCAGCAACAACAAATCAATATAGAAATGTTCTGCAGGCAGCCATCCTGGAGACAAAGCAGGAGGACTATTCGTTTTTTCTTCCATAGAGCAATTTTTTTAAAGTACCCCCAACAACACATTTCCCCATTAGATGAAAGCGCTAGTACTAACGGAGTCTCAGAAGTTGAGATCTGGCAGTACAGTGAGACAGTTGTTGTGACATGTTCAGCCTGGTGCTTGGTGTAAACAGATGCTCACTGAGTTTTAGCTATCACTGCCCTTGTTTCTGGGAAAATTGAGGTTCAGCTGAAAAGGCTGCTTAAGTGTCAAGGTGCAGACCTCTGTCCCAGTAACCTGGGGCCATGCTTGTCCAGCTGCAGGATGGTGAACTGAACTCACGAATCATCTGACCAGTGCTGGGTTTTTTTAAAAATCAAAATCAAGCCACATCACAGGCTGCCTGTTCTTCTCAGTCGACAAAGAGAGGCTTGGGGCTCCGTTTCTGCCACTCTTGGTTTGTGACCCCCACGTCCTCCACCACGGCTGCTCCCTGTAGGCGCTCTCCATGTTTGTAGAATTTCCTGCATTGGTTAAAAGTTTCTGATTAGGTGTAGATGTGTGCATCTGCATGTGGGTGTGTTTGCAGGTGAGTAGAGGTGCCCAGGAAGGCTAGAGGATTCCCTGAGGGTGGGATCACAGACGCTTATGAGCCTCCTAAGCCTGGCATTGGTGCTAAGGAATGAACTTGGGTTCCCTGGAAGATCAAGTGCTTTTTGCTGCTGAGCGGTCTCCTCAGCCCCCATTGGCATTTGCCCTTCTCCGAGCTGTTCTGTACGCCCGGGATGGCTGTATTCCAGCGAACTTCCACTTACTTGATGCCATGCCGCTTTCATCCTTGTGGAATTAGGTTCTTAAGGACACGTCATTATAAAAGTATAGTGCTAGAGGCAGGCGTGTGTGTGTGTGTGTGTGTGTGTGTGTGTGTGTGTGCGCGCGCGCGCGCCCGCGCATGGGTATTGTGTGAATGTATGTGCATGTGTGTGCACGCATGTGAGCATGTGTGAGGGAGTGTGTACAAGTGCAAGTTTGTCGGTATAATGTTTCTTCCTTTCTAGCATCCTGTTCGTCATGGCGACATGCTAATTGCAAGCTGCCATGTGAGAAGACCTGCATCTCTCACTAAGCTGCAGGATAGAGGAGAGCCAGCCATGAGGGCCCTCCATTACATCATCACCGTGCCCGGCCAAGCGTTTGCAGTGAGCAGTGACCCCGAATGTCTGACTCAGCCCTTGATTCCGTGTCAGTTTAATATTGCACATCCCACCTGCACCCTGTCCTCAGCGTGACAACTAAGAATCTCTAAAAGCAAAGCTGAGATTTAAAAAAAAAAAAAAAAGCCCACACCCTTCCTTAAATACCTGTGTGTAGTTTGAATTTTGTGCTCCTTCAAGACTTAGCTCAAGCGCCCTCTGAGATTTGGAATCTGAGAAGTGACCTTTCTATAAAGGGAAGAGAAAAACACGTGACTTCTATACCCAGGGTACCAGAGGAGCAGGTCCCAGCATTTCTGTTGCTGATTGGCTGACAGAATCTGTTTTAAATTTTCTGTCAGTGAAATGTTCTGACAGGGGAGTCCATGGGCTGGCATCTCATACCTTCTAGAACTCAAGCTCCTTGATTTAACAGAGAGAAAACCCCCGGGCAGGAGCTAGATGCCTTCTTAGCTCCTATTTGGAACTGACATGAGATCTCCATGTCTTCGGGACTCTCCTACCTTTATACTCCTAAATAAGATCCACGGGCACAGCTGACATGAAGCTCCTGAAACCTGTTGACATTTAATCCAGATTGTGTGTACCTAAATATCACACAAAATCTGCTTTAGACTTCCTTCTGAGACATTTAGAGTCTGACTTCCCAGTTGCCCAAGAAAAATTCAAGTGTTTTTAATAGCTTTAATGTGTGTATACATGTATGTATGTCTTGTGTGTGTGTATGTGTGTGTGTGTGTGTGAGATGTGTGTTTAACCCTTTGATCAAGTTCTCCACAAACACAAGCACTCCTTCCTATTCTTACAAGTCAGGTCCACCTCTTGGGTCATGCAAGGGCACAGGTCACTGCCAGTGTCTTCCCAATAGCACCTTATATGCCCTTGGCTTGAGGGATAGCGCATCCGTGTCTCAGTGGCAAAGACAAGGGACTCGTCAGCGAGGAGACTGTTTACATCAGAGAAAACTCACATATCCAGCAGCTTCCTGTGCCACACAGCACACTCCCTTCAGCATCTCCAACGGTAAAGCAACATGTGACCACCCAGAGCTTAGGCAGTAGGATCTTAGTGCTAGACAGCCATCCGTTTGTCTTACTTTGTTTCTTGTTTATGTTTGTGGGAGTATGTGGTGGGTGTGTGTGTGTGTGTGTGTGTGTGTGTGATGTGCATGTGTGTGGTATGCGTATGTATATGTGTGTGGTGTGTGTGTATGTGTGTGTTTGTGTTTGTATGTGTGTAGCGTGTATGTGGTGTATAT
>CABHPQ010002396.1:0-27440 GCA_902168405.1 Peromyscus aztecus | reverse complement strand
ATGCGTATGTATATGTGTGTGGTGTGTGTGTATGTGTGTGTGTGTGTTTGTATGTGTGTAGCGTGTATGTGGTGTATATGTGTGGTGTGTGTGTATGTGTATGGAAGGTGTTTGTATATGTGTGTGGGGTGTATATATGTGTGTAGCGTGTATGTGGTGTATATGTGTGGTGTGTGTGTATGTGTATGGAAGGTGTTTGTATATGTGTGTGGGGTGTATATATGTGTGTGGAGTATGTGTGTATGTGTATGTATATGTGTGTGTGTATGTATGTGTGTGTATGTGGTGTATATGTGTATGTGTGTGTGTGCACGTGTGTGTTTGGAGGCCAGGGCTGACTCTGGTGTTTTCCTCTGTCACTCTCCACCATGTTTTTATACAGGGTTTCCCATTGAACGTAGAACTCACTGATTGGCTGTCTGAGGCAGCAGCAAGCTGGTGGCTCCTCCTGTGTCTGGCCGTCAGTCCTAGGGACAAAAGCAAATGTTAGAGTGCACACAAAAAGAACAGAACTCTTAGGGACTATCATGCAGCAATCTTAAAATTCCTCCAAGTAATCCCAACTAACCTCAGAGAGGGACATACTCACAAGCACACATGCACACACACACACACACACACACACTCACAAGCACACATGCACACACACTCACACACACCCACACGTACACACACACATTCACAGATGGAACCATCAACGGATAAACATACATGATAAAATTTAAAAGGATATATCATGAAGAATATTCAGGAAAATTCTTGATCTCATGTCATCCTTGATGACATCTATTTATCATGAAGCATCAGAACGTGTTCCCTAAATTGTTCATGAGTGAATGTTACATACTTTTGATTTCTCAGGAAGAGACTTTCTGTTCAGACTTTTATATTTGCTCTCCTTGCCAATTTTAACATGAAAAATGCTTTCACAGCCTTGTGTGAGCATTGCGATCTTTACTAATGTATTTATTTTTTCTTCTCAACAATGAGCCACATCCTCTCAGGGGCAAATTGTTTGAAACTGTCATCATTTCAGGGATTTGTTATCCAGCACGAGTGAGAGCCACAGGGATCATGACCATGAACTTCCTACCTAGAGCAGTTTCTGTTCCGGGGATGACACATTTTTACCTCCAACTTGCAATTTTTGCAGCATATAATTTTTAAATAA
This sequence comes from Peromyscus aztecus, assembly GCA_902168405.1. Taxonomy (NCBI): domain Eukaryota; kingdom Metazoa; phylum Chordata; class Mammalia; order Rodentia; family Cricetidae; genus Peromyscus; species Peromyscus aztecus. The sequence continues at coordinate 26,269 of CABHPQ010002396.1, read as the reverse complement.
ATTTTAATTAGGAGAAAAGCCTGCCTTGAATGAGGGGTCTTCTTTTCCTTTGTGTCTTTTGAAGCAGTTGAAGAGGCCAAGGTATGATGTAAAATTCTGCTTCCACCCTCTGTGTGCTCAACAGCTTTTTATGAACACATTTCCCATAATATGTGAACATGGTTAAGTAAAAAATATATATACTCTGTTATTTCAGATAGAAAAGGAAAAGCGTATATAGTTTTTGGTCATAAATATATTATTCCTGAAAAAAAGAGCTGAGTCCCTTTCTTTAACATGGAGGGAGAAAAGACATTGGCTTCCTCATGGAAGATCTTGCCTGCGGTGTTTAGCATTTATTAAAACAATTGAGTACCTCTTCTCCCTGCTCGATAAGCCTGACTTAGGAGCTAGCTTATGCATGGCATCAAACGTGCCATGCAAGCTATGGAAGACACATCCTTTTCATCTTCTGAGCACATTTGGAATGTTAAATTATCTATTTTAAACAAGAGCAAATAAGCCAGGGATGAAGTGGTCCAGAAATCTCGCCCTGTCGGACATCACTACATCAGTTATGGATCCATAATGAGAAGTCAGAGAAAGAAGAAACACAGATAAGAGAGTCAGGGGTCAGGTTGGGGAACCAGGATCTAGGTGCAAGGCAGGAGCATGACCCTGGAACAAGAAACCAGACCTGTCATTCTGTGAAAAACACAAAGCAGGGCTTTCTGTGTGACTGACAGGTGAGTTATGCAGTTCTACCTCAGGTCCAATACACTGTTGGGGTGATGAGCTACTGTTAATAGGTCATGGGGAGCCCTGGCAGAATGGCAGAGTGGTTATATTATAACTACAGAAAAATCTTAAATGCCATGAGCCACCATTTTCTTTAGAACTTTAAGAGTGATAATCCCAGCACCTGGAAAGTGGAAGTGTTTGTCTCATACACGAGTATTTGATATACATATATACCATGTGTACAGACCATGCCCATTTCCACCTCCCTACAACCTCTGCCCACCCCCCACAAATCCCTATTTATGTTTCTCTCTATTCATTTGCTTTTGTGACCCACTAAAACTGACCAGAACGCTGTGTGACCATGGTTGAGAGTTATCTCTTGGAGTCTGGTGGGCTCAACAGTGGGTGCGTTAACTAAAGACATCGGCTGTCCCAGAGTCTATCCGTAGCGCATACTTCAAAGGTCAAAGGTAGAGCCCTGTTCCTAAGCTCTGTCGTGTGGCCCAGCCTAAGTCACCACAGATGTCACTGTTAACAATTGTACCAGTTGTACAGAGCATGGAGAATGACAGTTCTTCCTTAATATTTATTTTATGTGTTATGCATTTATTTAATGTGTGTGGGGTGTTTAGACTACATGCATTTGTCTACTTGTGTGCCGGATAACAGAAGAGGGTGTTAAATCCCCTGGGGCTGAAGTTAAAAGATCTTTGTGGACTGCCATGGGGGTTTTACAAGTCAAACCCTGGTCCTCTGGAAAAGCAGCCAATGTTTGGAATCACTGAGTGCCTCTCCATCCGAAGAGAATGGCATTTCTTCATATTCAAATTTTATTCAGTGTTATGGTAAATTTATAATAAGTTTTATAAATTCCTAAGAAAGGACAGTTCAGAGGTGAGATAAAACACATATTTTTTCCTGAAAATTACTGATGTCTGCTAAAATTCCATCAGCAGTATAATTCATCTTTCTATTAGATAAAATGGTAAGAATGGAAGAGACTGTTCAATAGGTCACTTTAAAAATTGTGCATGAGTTATCCAAAGTTGCTTTCTTAGATTAGTGGACTTAAAAGGGTTATGAGCAAAAATAAAAAGGAATGACTCAAGCTTAAAAACTAACAAATTCCACACATATCAAAATAAATAGATCCCCTCACCGCTTTTTATGAATCATTTAATATTAAACACTGACAGAGACTGGATGCTTTCACTATGTCTTCATACACTTTAGCGTGTATGTATTTTGACCACATCTTTCCCAAATATTATGGTTCTCCTTCTTTGCCGAAAGTTTTCAAGTTTTTTATAAATATAATTGTTTGCAATCTTCATCAAAGCTTCATTCTGTGTTTTCTTGTTTTATAAAACAAAATATTCGAAAAACTTGAAAATACAGTCTGATTCAATTAACTCTAATCATTCTGCACAGTAATTCTTAGAGAGCCTGTGTTGTTACCTGTACTGAGGTAACTGGATATGCAAAGTGGAATCAGCTAATTGGAGGTTATTCTGAAAATCACTGTTTATATGCAAATATGCAAATATTAAATAATTGAGAGCACAGATTGTCACACTTTTATGTTATTCGATCCACATCACTAATCTGAAGTATTTTCTGTAGGAAAACTTACTGATTTTCTTTTTTTTTTTTCCTTTCTCTCTCTCTCTCTCTCTTTTTTTTTTTTTTTTTTTTTTTTTTTCAAGACAGGGTTTCTTTGTGTAGCTTTGGAGCCTATCCTGGAACTCGCTCTGTAGACCAGGCTGGCCTCAAACTCACAGAGATCTGCCTGCCTCTGCCTCCTGAGAGCTGGGATTAAAGGCGTGTGCCACCACCGCCTGGCAAACTTACTGATTTTCAATCATCATTCTTGTAACTGTTTTGATAATTTGAGATGCCTCAAAACCACAGACCTGCCCAATCACACAGTTCTGGTATAGATTATAAATTTAGCTCCAATTAAAAATAGTTCCTATAGCAGATGTTTCCCATGAGTGGAGATATTTAATTTAACACTTGTTATTAGAAAATCAGAATTAAACTATGGATGACGGCTGAATCATCACTTCACTGTTTTGTTTAGTACGTTTATTTCCTATTCTTTTCTTGCTTCTATAAAGATCGAATTCTGTTTTTCCTTCTCAACAGGCTTTATTGTCAAAGTCCTAAAATACTAAACAGCATACATTTCATTGCTGGCTGAGATATTTTAGAGAGTGCATGAGATAATTTGATTGAAAAAGCTCCACTTGAGCCAGAAGGCAGCTCAATGGTGGAATATTTGCATGGTAGGAGCAAGGCTCTCAGTTCACTCCCCGCACCATGAATGCATTAACGTGTAAATGACCCTCCACTTTATTTTGACAACGCAAAAGTTACAATAGGCTGTATGTTTTTTTAAAAAACCAGCACAAGCCTACTGAGTGTACAGAAAAATGGCTCCTGAAAATCTGACACATTTTTCAAACGTTGCATCTGGATACATTGGTTATTTTTTCCAATCATGTGGTATGTTCCAATATCCGCCTGAGACCACTGAAGGGAAGGGTAGCATGCTTAGGCTTACAGGTTCCGAGGGATCCACCCACCAGCATGCTCACACAAATGTTGGAGAGGAATCAGGAAAGGGAACTGTGTCTTTAATGACCTCTCCTCATTCCTCTTCTATTCCGCCTGCATCCTCAGCCCATGGATGGTGCTGCTCCTTTTTGGTGGGTCTCTCTCTAGCCCAGTCAATCCTCTCTGAAGTCTCCCTCATAGACACTCCTACAGGCACGCATGTTCATCTCCTCAGTGACTCTAAACACAGTCAGGTTGACTATGAGGATTAATCATCAGAGACAACTTTTTCCTGAATTGTCCCCAAACTGAAGTTAAAAATAAATAACATTGATTGACAGCTAGAAAAATGTGAAATGTTTTGCTTTTAACAGAAGTAGTTCCCTAAGGCTTCACTTTTATTTCTTAAGTTGGTTGGGAACAAAACAACAGGAACTGACTGACTTTTAATTTGGAACACCTGATGGTATTGTCACCTGACCAATGTTAGGCACCAGTGGTGGTTCTCATTTAAATTCCAATGCCAGCAATCAAGAAAATAAAGAACCAGAACCAGGCTGAGTTCTTCTTCAGTTCTGTATAGTTCCTCAGATGTTGCCTCTAAATGAGGGTTTCAGCCTAGAACTTACTAGACATACAGGTTTTCTGGCTTGGCCCAGACAAGACAGAAGTCTTTATTTGGACCTCCAAGAATTACACTTGAATGCCAGTTTCTCCTGGAGGTTTAGCCTTTAAATCTAAGCTAAAGTGTGCCTAAGGTAAACATAATTATGTAAGAAAAACCACAAGTAAATGATCTGCTGTTAAAAAAAGAATCCAACCTATGCTTAAATTTCCATAAATAATTGAAAGTAAGTTGAATTCATACATGTTAATATGTCTAATTGTGTTTGAAAAATAGAGGATCAGTGAGACATTAATTAAGCAATTAAATACTTGAGTGTACTACTCTGAGGTAGAAGCATAAAGTACATATAGTACTAAGTGAGTGTCATTATGGACAAATAGCAGAATTTTGATTCTAATGTTTTTTGTATGATATACTGTGGCCTTGTCCAATTATGTAAAAAGAAAGATTGCTGCCTCATTATTGTCTTTTAAAAGACCATTAATTGTTAACAACTGTAGTCAATTATTGCTGGGTATAAATAATGCAACTTTGAAACAGGAGGTTACCCAGGACATTCTTGTTATTGCTCACCTCGGGTGTTTTGTTTCTTTTTGTTTTTGTGTTGTAGTTCTTTAGTCTAGATCTAAGTCTGGGCTCTAGGATGCCTTCAAACTCACAATATGTCCTCAGTTTGTTTCCCAAGTGCTGGGAATTCACACCTACATACTAGCCAGCAGGTCTCTTTTTCAATGTTATTTTCATGGAGGAAGTATCATAACAGTTAATTAGGCATTTTTTATATAAATCAATGGTAGGAATTAGAGAGTATTCTCTACTTAATTTTCCTCTTCATGATGCATCTCAGAATATTTCTCATTACTTTAAACTCTGAGGATGTTGCTGAGATAGATCTGCACACTTTCAGGAATGAGAAACTAAATCAATGTTTGGCTGGTCAGAATGACGGAATGCTCTGGAGCAGTGGTTCTCATCCTTCCTAATGCTGGACTTCATGTTGTGGTGACTCCCAACCATGAGATTATTTTTGTTGCTACTTTATAAATGTAATTTTGCTACTGTTAAAGATTGTAATGTGAATATCTGATATGCAGAATATCTGATATGTGACCCCTGTGAAAAGGTTTTTTGACCCTCCCAAAGGAGTCAGGATCCACAGGTTGAGAACCACGGCTGTAGATGATGTGTTACCATGGTGAGCTGGCCAGAACCATGGGGCCTTGAGAAGACATGGAGCTAAGACATGGAGCTGAACCATCAGCAGTGTGTGTGTGTGTGTGTGTGTGTGTGTGTGTGTGTGTGTGAAAATGTGCACATATATACAGGCTTTCTTTTTGTTCATTTTGATTCACTTACCTCAGAAAACTCCAGTGCAGGTTAAGTGAATTATGACTATCAAACATCTCACTGCATTTTGAGTTCCTATTATTTATACCCAAAGGAATTTCTTATTTGCGTAGAGACACACAAACACGTTTGTATAAAGGCTTCGACAGCACTGTCACATTCCTAGAATATGGCACAATTGCTATCTTCCTTGCGGTATATGTTTTGCATACAGTTTACCGTATCATTGGCTTCTCAATAAGCAAAAGCTGGTGGACTCCTCATGTTTCTATCTTTGCCTCCATACATGTCTGTAATCTCTGAGGTGGCAGAGCTAGCATGTGCAGACTATGGGGATGCCAATCATGGGCATTGGCATCAGGCAGAAAAATCCGTCTTTTAGAGATTCGCTCACCTTTCTGTTCTAACCGGAGAACTTTCCTGTCATTCTCTGTAATCATCCTCACACATAACAAACTTGGCACCATGAGCAAAGAGAGTTTCCTAATGGTTAAGATATTTGAGGATAATGGCTTTGTTTCTCTAATGTCCTGAAATTGGACAAACATCATGGTCACAGCTTTACTAGCCTTCCAATTAGTGATTGTGTTCATATAGTGCTGAGTACATACCAATCCATGTCCTGTGTGTTGGATACACATTAGCAATCAATACAGTCCTGATTATCGGTTAGTTCCTATGATGTGCAGCCATTTGCTTATTATCAATAACATGTGGACAAAAGTTGCCTTAGAAGCCACAATAAGTGTTGACTTTCCATCCAGTAAAGACTCACTGCCATATTTGCTCACTTATTTTACACAAGAAGGACAACAATGAAAACATCCATGTTAGCTTCCAGAAACATCTGTGAGGAGGATTTATACTCACAAGGACTATACTTTATTTTTCATCTTGTGTTGTTTGAGATATTTTGTGTGTTTATTTATGTGAAATGAGTCTTAAATACCCACATATAAGATTCCATGTCTCCTTTACTGGATTAAGTGGGAAAATACCATCGATTTTTTGAATACTTTGGATAAATAGGAGAACTATAACAATGACTATTTTGTAACTACCGATTCTTAGAGATGAAATAATAAAAAATAGAAGACTGCCTTCCATAGTTTCTCCTTCAAAATGGACTTTTTAAACACGAGGACTGTACCTTTCACTATGAAGTTGAAAGAAAATACCAAATATAAATTTTGGAAAGAATAGTAATGGTAAAGCAAGACTTGGCCATTTTTTAATTTGGTTCTGGAACATTATCAAGCTGGTGGAAGGAGATGAACAAAAATCAATCAAGTTCATCTGTAACAAGTTCAGTTACATAACAGCATAGTAACTGCTCCAAATTTAGCTTTTCAAGATGGCCATCATTTATCTCATCAGCCTCATATGCCAATCCCTGAGTTATTTGGAGGATATTAAAATTTCCTATAAATAGAGAGTCATATTAATATTATACATCAAAATGTCTTCCTAACTCCCCCTTTTCTTTGACCAGTAGATAATTCGGCTGATGTCATGGCTCAGGTTCTACTCATAAAGTTAAGAAAAGGTGCAGGTTGTTTGGTGTGCCAAACATGAAATAAAGACATGAACTCAATGCCATGTGTCCAGGAGGCTCCAAAGTCAAAGTGAAGGGAGCTATGTACTAGGAACAAGGACTCCTAAAATGTGGACAGACATTCAGACAGACAGGAAACATGCTGGACATGGATCCTAGGGCTGACCTCCAAGGACAAAGCCATACCAAAGAATCATTTTTGGTTGGATGATATCAATGTATTTCTTGAGCCTGCTTGTTTAAGTCAGAAGTCCCATGGGAGTGCAATGAATATTAGGAAGACCCTGACTTCTAGCACTCCCCTCTGTCCCCAAGGTCTGACAGTTAAGAGATATTCAGTCCAGTGGACAGCACCCAATGTGAGCATGTACACAGTGGGCTCCAGTCCTTCAGCATCCTCTGCAACCTTCTCTTAGGTCTGAGGTGCACTCTCCAGCTGTGCCCCTTCACACTCTGTAGCACACAGGCTTACTCTAAAATCGGGGGTCCAAAGAACAAACCTAGATTCCTGAAATTTTCCTAGTTATTCCTTCTTGTTATCTCTGAGGCTCAGAGAAACAAATGGAAATAGAGAGCTCAGTAAGAAGGGACTTAGCTACATGCTACAAGAAGATGACAGGACACGGAGATTCTTACAAATAGAACATGGAGCACTAAGCTCAAGATGGCCCCCTTTGAAGCCTCCTTGTTGGAATGACTGCCTCAAAAACCAGTCAACTGAGGGACAGAGCATAGGAGGCCATGCTGGCTATAACCTCAGACTCAAGAGTCTCATGTACTAGACTTCCCTCTAACAGTTGACTTGATCTCCTAAATATGATCCTAAGATCTCCTTGATTTCTTTTATCATGATCTTATGTACTGCCACATGTCTATATGAATACTTTACACGCATATATGTGTACATGCAAATAATCGTGTTGAAACAAGTCAACTAATTCTGGCAACTTCTCACTACATTGTCTTTATCCAGAAATCCCTTTGCACACAGACCAAAATATCCACAGCTCATGGTGACAGATATTAAAAGTTTGGCCTCAGAGATTCCCAGGTCACTGTCAGGAAGTGTGTGTTACTTGCATCTTCCTGTGATACTCCGAGTCATTAGGAAGGCTGTCATCTGCTCCCTAAGACATGGCTGTAACTTTAGTGTTGGGAGATCTTGATCTCTAAAGCCCCTCCACCCTACCAGATCTGACAATGGAGCAGAAACTAGTCAATTCCGTGAGCAACAGAAAAGGTGGGCACATAATGTAGATGTGGTTCAATCAGCATAACATGGAAGGTTATCTCATGTCTAAAGAAACATTTTCAGCTGGCTACTGTGATGGACAGAAAGGCAACAGACAGTCACAGATAGGCTCAGTTTTTCTTGTCATTCAATAGAAGCACTCTTTGGAATCAACAATTTCATTTCTCACATGGCTTTCCCAAATCTCACTCGTTTATTTAGTACAGGAAACAATGCCTTATACTTTTGTATCTCTCTTAACACTTTGCATAGGACAGAAGGTTAAAATATGCCTTCTAATTTGGTGAAAAGGCCATTATTAGACATGCCCATTAAGACTTCCACTTGCCACTTTCTCTGCTGCCCTTGCTGATGGTAACTGAACATCACTGGCTCTTCTAGCCTTTCCTCCTTATTTTCTTGTTTTTGTTCTCATGGCTTCTTCCAGACACCAGCTGGCTGCCACCACCCACCCAGAATGACCCATCCATTTTTTGCTGGTGCTCTACTGTCCCTAATTATCTCCTTGTATTTTCTCCTATGGAAATCCATCATAGATATTTTTATGAGAACATGAATCTGCAACATAGTGATTTCCCTTGAAGACTCAAGAATGCTAACAATGCGTGATAATTCTGGAAGTAGATTTGTTTCAAAAATAAATCTTTTTAAGGAAACATCTTCCTGGTGAAATTAGATGATTTGACATCACTCACCCTGGCATTGGACCTAAACTGTGTACATGCAGACCTTACAAGACCTTAGTTTACTTTTTGTCTTAGATCACCCAGTGATGCCCTTCACCTTTCACTCTCAAAAGTATCCCAATTTGAGTGATATGACATTTGGACACACTACAAATCCTTTACACTTACAAGGGCAGTTTAGACAGTAAAATATCCAATTCAAGGCTGAAGAGATGGCCCAGCAGTTAAGAACGCTTGCTGCTCTTGCAGAGGGCCAAGATGTAGTTCTCTACTGGGTGCCTCACAACTGCCTATAACTACAATTACAGGGGATCACCTCTCCTGGCCTCTGCGGGCACTTTCATTCATGTGGTGCGTACATACACACACACACACACACACACACACACTAAAAAGATAAATCTTTTTAAAAGACACATTTTATTCAGTCCTTATGTGTTTTAAGTTGTTAGAATTGTTCTCAAGTTCATTAGCTACTCTCTGCCAGATGAGTTGGAAAGCTACAGAAAAATGTCCAAGTACTATTCTAATAAGTTACTGAACTAGTGTTTTCTAGTAAAATAGAGATTACAGGTTCTAATTAATACCTTCCCATGAGCATGCCTTGGAATAATAATTTGCTGGATAGAGCGTAACTAAGTGAAAAGGAGATGCAGCTTATTAAAGCACCTGCTGTAGATGTACATAATCTCTGGAGGGGTCTCAGCACCATGTTACCCCACATGAGAGTCCCTCCACTCGGGGCTGCAATACAACTTCCTCTTCACTTATCATGCAGTCATTTTCTTTTATTGCTTTCATAACAGTCTTCGACAGAACCTTAGAATCCTCATTATTTTTGATGCTCAAAACACTAAAGGACTGGAGAGATGTCTCAGAGGCTAAAAGCGATTACTATCCTATGGGAGATCCAGAGTTTGGCTCCTGGCACCCACACTGAGCAATTCACAAATGCCTGTAACTCTGCCTCCAAGGGCCCTTATGCCCCCTTATAACCTCAGTAGGAACCTGTACACACACACACACACACACACACACACACACACACACACACACCCCTAATATGAAATATATTTTTACAAAAATATATAAATGTATATAAGCCAAATTCTCTTTTAATTTCAGTCAGCCAACTGACTTTAGTTGCATATAGTTTTATAGCTAAGGTTTTAATTGAGAACAAAAAAAATTAAAAACATTTTATTTAAATTTTGTGAACAATATAATTTTATCATATTTCCCTCCCCCAGTTCCTCCCACATTCTCCCCAACCAATTTCAGATTCTTTCTCTCTCTCTTTCTTTCTCTCTCAAAACAAGCACATAAACAAGAAAAATGAAAAAAAAGTAAGATTAAACCAAACTTACAACAAATAAAAGAAGACAAAAACTAAAAAGCACACACACAAAATCATGGACCTGTTTTCTGTTGACCAACAACTCCTAAGTGTGTGACCTTCCCCCAAGGGTTAATATATTCAATGATATTTCACTGGAAAACACCTACTTTCCCAGCTTATTGTTGCAGTAAATGGAAATTAACAGAGACCCTCAACTGGACCATGTACAGTGAGGTACTTTGGAATACTCGGTCCTAAACAGGATGTCTGTCTCAAGTTCCTCAGGCTCAGGGAACTCTGCTGAAGAGGAAGAGGAAGGATAAAAGCTAGAAGGTAAGGAAGACACCAAGGAAACCACATCTTCTAGAAACATGGCTGGTGTACATGTAGACTCATAGAGCCTGTGGTATGCACAAGACCCGTGCAGGTTCAAACCAGACAACATTCCAGCACTGTCCCACAATCTTTGAGGTTCCTATCTGTGATTAGTGCTGTTGTTGCCTTGGCTAGAATACACTGTAGTCACCTTGTTGCCTGGAGGCCAAGAGAAAGGGAAGAGAACATGGGGGGATCCCCTGCAGGTGTGACCTCCAGTTACCTAAAACCCTCTCACTGGACCCCACCTCCCCAAACTTCTCCACTTCCCATTAGTGCTTTCTGGGAAGCCATGCTTTCACATGAAGACCTTAGAGAAAAGCTGGTTATTAGTTTCTGTGGAGAAGAGGAATTTCCTCCCTTCTTCCTTCCATCCCTTCCCCTTCTTTTGGACCTTGTTATATTGCCATTAGCACATCTTTGCACCCCTAAAGTTAGCCATTATTTACCCAGACCTTCAAGGCTGTTTTGTCTTACCCCCCTCCTAGAACCATGGACCCTCCCTGCCTGCTTTCTACAGATCTTTCTTGTATCTTAGTGTAACAGAACACCAAACAGAAGTGTGTTCACCAGGCACCTGCCAAGGTCCCAAGACAAAAGACACCACCTCTAAACAAGCTGTGAACTGAACACATAGAAAAGAAACAAGCTGAGAATAATAAAAATAATCCTCAGTTCTTCTCTCTCTCTCTGCCTTTTTCTTCCCTTGCTCTTGAACACACACACACACACACACACACACACACACACACACACTATAGAGTGCTTTAAAAATTCTTTAAGTGCATGTGTGTATGTACTCTCGTGCGGTGGTAGGAACTAGTGCCGCCGAAGGGACAGAATGGCCTGTGATGGAGCTGGTGAACATCCAGATGACTTAGGATTTGGCGAGGATGCCCTTTCAAGCAGCCATACAGCATCCAGCTAGAAGCATCTACTTCCCACCAGCTGCTCAGCTTACGACGTGGATGCAGGAATTTAGCAAGACAGGGAGACAAGCTGGGGAAGGCAGGGACAATCATGGCTAGGAAGCTGAGGTCCAGGGTGGCTTCCTCAAAGTGTGTCCTTGGCTACTATTTCATGGGTGTGGGAATTTTGCTTCTTGAATGAGCGCCGTGGCTTGAAATCATGAGGTGTCGAGAGCACTTTCCTCACCTGAGAAGACAGGGTCCAGTTTCTGGAATCCATGGTGAATATCATCCCCACAGGAGGGAGGAAACCCCTCACACAGAAGAGAATGGAAAAAAGGACACAAAATGGAAGGACAAACTTCCTGAGGCTGTGTCACCGGACACCCCACTGGCTGACAGTGGTGACTACATTTGCATCCACATCCTTCATCTTCATCTCAGAGATGATTGTGGGCTCAGAAGGTTGGGTGTTTCATAAGCTCTTGAAGAAATGGCGAATGTAGTGATTTATTGATTTTTTTCATTCTTCTTATTATTAATGTCATGCTTTTGACTTGTTTTCTTGTGGCTACAGAATTATCTTGGCTTCTGGTTTTTCGTATGCATGAAGAGACAGTTTACAAATGCTATTACCATCATGCTTTTCCCTAGAGGTGTGGCTGCCTTGTTTTGAGGTTGGCTTTTTATTTTTTTCTTTGTTAGCCAGAAAGATCTTCTTGTCCTAACAAGTAAGGTGAAGTCCAGTTCATGTGGGATTGCAGCCTTGACAAGCCTTGTTCTTAGGCTTCTTACTTTCTTTCTCCAACATTGGTGTTTCTTGAAGAAGCTGTGGAGAAGTAGGCTTTACTTTTACTGGCTAGAACAAGATGACTGAAAATCCATGAACTAAAAATCCCACAGCATCTCTATTCAGGGAAAGATGCATTGTTCCTTGTGGCTGTAAAGCCTTGGGTTAAATTCTGGTTGTTCAGTAGGAGAGCTGTGTCTTGTTTAAATGAAATGCTGCATTTCTGACTTATAGAACCATTCTTCCCAATTTTAACATATTTGAAAAGAGCCCAACTTTGGGCAAGTGTGTGGATAAGAAATAACACAGAGTTATCCATAAGCATGTCTCAGTAGCTTACAGTTTTCAAACACAGCTCCTATCATAGAGCTTTTGAAAAATAGAGATGTCTAAGCTTTCATATCTCAGTACAGTGCCCTGGTCAACGGACATAAAATATTCTGGGTAATAAAATATACATGATGGCTTTTCTCTTACATGAGATCAGAGTTGCAAAGAAATCTATTTTGAGTATATTTCAAATGCTCTGTGCTATAAATGATTGAGTACTATAAGAGAAACTCTGGGAGCATTACATTATGCCTCTGATCCTTTAATACCAAGACCAAAGATCACCAATCTGTTTGTTTCGGGGAATCAGTGGGGAAGGCTAGTACTGTTAGTGAGTTCAAGTGTTACCAGTGGGGAACAGAGCCAGCAAGGTGTGTGCTGAGGGGTGGGCAGGCAGCAGGCAGCAAAGGCTGCTTCAGAGAGCCAGGATGAAGAAGGAAGTGATGGAAATGGCCTTGGAGACTGCTGGCAGCCCCCAATACTCCCTTTTAAACTGAATAGGAAGTATAATGTGGTTTTTGGAACCTGAAAATATGTATGCATTTTAGCCAGTTTGCCACAAAATCAGAGAACCTGCCTAGCCAATTGTTCAGTTTCCAGACTTACGAATGAGGGACACATTCTCAGTCTGTAATTCTGCTTAGGAAGGGTTGGCTTTTTGTGTTATCATGGTTCTGTCAACCTTAGATAAAAATTGATTTTTAGTGTGGTGTCATAGTATGCATGGAGCAGAGGGGATTCATTTCCAGATACTGAACAGGTTTCCAGTCTCCAGAACCTTCCCTTGAAGATTTTTTCCCCCTAATCTAGCAGACTGCTTTCAAGTCAAAAAGAGAGCCACAGACAGGGAGCGGTGAACCCCAATCAGCTGTAGCTGACAGTAGCCCATTAAATGTGTGAAGATAAGTCATGTCTTATTTGGGCAGCTTCAGCTTTATAAAGTATCAGAGGGAATGCTGTCTGGGTGCTGTGAGACGGAAGTAACTTGGGGCAGAAACTCAGTCAGATGTTACATCTCACCTGTGGCCGTTTTAGAGTGTTTACATTTCACTCACTCTAGAAAATGACTAAATTGCCATGAACACGTCTGAACGTTTAAGACCTTTAAGATGACTCCAAGGCCTGGATCCAAGGTTTCCATTTCTCTGCCCAGAAATGTATCCATCTGTCACCATCCTTTTAACCTGAAGCAGCTCCTGAAGCAGATCTAGAAGCTCTTGTGTCTCTTCTTCCAGAATGCAGGTAATAGACAAGCAGCGGCCTTTGCAGGCGAAGGTGACATTCTTTGGTCTGGGCTGCTCACTGCTGCAGGAGAAGCTGTCTGTGGTCTGTCTTTCCTGAGCACTATCACTTGGGTTCTCCCTTTCTCACAACCCACCAGCTTGAGTACTTTCCCTGGGTCCTTGGACCCTTGGTGTATAATCTAAGCATTTTTTTCTTTGAGGTATAGGTAAGTTCCTGAATGGGATATTCCAGAAAACTTTTGAAAGTGGCTAGTGAGATGTTTCTGATCATATTTATTTATGATAGAGTTTTTAGAGCCCCATGAGGATAGTCAGGCAGCCAGATTCTCAAGGCACTTCTGTACTGTAGCAGAGTTCAGGTGACTGTCACAGGTCCCAGAGTTAGCAAGATGAGGGTCAGGAACTGAGCAACTTCACTGAGAACTCAATGAATGACTGGATGTAGGGGTTTTGACAAGTCTTTCCCAGAGAGGACATTAAGAAGGGGTTTCTGAGTCACGGAAAGCGTGTGTACAAGCAAGCCCCATCACAATGCCGACAAACCACACAACAGATGATGTCACTTCCCTGACACTTCACTTGAGCAGATGAGGTGGGGAACTGGAAACAAGGGATCGCCTTGATCTACTGCTGTTCCGAGCTGATTCGTCTTCCCGGCCCATTTGGTGAGGAATCAGTACGTTCATCTTTGGGGACATATATTTTCTGCAAAGAAACTTGTCTTTGAAGTGACTTTTTCTATCACTTCAAATGTCAAGTTTATTAAGCAAGTTCTTACTGAAAAGGCAACACACAAAACCACAGTAATACCACATTCCACATGTTTTAGAATAACCAATGTTGAGCCATTTAGACACGGATATTCTTCCCAGTTCCAAATCAAAACCCTGGAACCTTCCTGGTTTTCTAGTTTTTGATACAACTCATAGTACCCTCACCTGCCTCTTTTCACTTGTGAATAACCAATGGTTTGTGGTCCTGGAATCATTATTTCTTTGTTATTGTGAGTGGATTAACTAAGAGGAGTGATTTCTATTCAACTTAACATCATACTAAGTCAGAAGAATTAAAAATACCCCAGGAAACAGCACTTAGTAGGGCTGATACCCCAGGAAACAGCACTTAGTAAGGCCTAGAATGCAGAAATAAGGATTTTTTAAACACTGTGTACTAAGGATCAGCACACACAGATTGCATATTACTGAATAAACAGAACCATGTTCTTCAAAATAGCCTGGAAACCTGTGATAAAAGCATATTGCATTTATTTATTTGTTGTGTGTGTGCGTGGGCATGCTGTAGCAAGCTTGTGGAAGGGAGAAGACACATCGAGGAAAGTCAACCTCTCCTTCCACCATGTAAGTTCCCGATACCGAACTCCAGCAAGCAGCCAAGCTGGTGGCAAGCACCTTTGCCATCTGATCCATGTCACCAGCCCAAACCTGTCGTTTTCTGTGTAATTAATTTCCAAGGATTAAAAAAAAAAAATTTACCCTGCTTCACAATAGAAGTACTATAGATTTAAATTAAGAAATTCTATATTTAGGAGGAGCATAAGAGTTGGATGTTAAAAAGATAAGATGCATTTATGTAACTTTGGACTTTTGAAATAATGATGGGAATAAGACCTAGCATTTAATTAGGTTTTAATTTGTGCCAGAACTACCACTGTTCACTTTACTTTGATTATATAACTTAATTTATACAACCATATAAGGCAGGTATGGAAGTTATCATCTTCCTGCAGATGGGGAGACAGATTTTCAGGGAAAGATTGGTCTGCTCGAAACTCTGCAGCCAAGTGTAAGATGGAGATTAGCTGTGGCAGCCTTAACCCCAATCAGACAGTGTGATCAGGAAGACATCAGCTTTTCCTTGGCACCTGCCTCAGCAAGGAGAGTGTCTATAAATGTCTTTGGTTTGTTCTCCTTTTTATACCAGCCTGCTCATTCTTAATCTCTTTTTCCTATCATACTGGTCCAGCTTACTTTGTTTTTATTGAATTTATATGTAAAGGGAGGAGAACTAATTGAAAAAAAATATAGAATGTTCATATTACCTGTGTCTGATTGGGAAAGAAATACATCGCTTAGCTGTAATTAATTAGATTAGAATCCATCACTGGTAAATGCACATCAAATATGAAAAATCCTATTTTAGTTGCTAACGACAGATAAATTGCAGGGGGAAATAACAAAAAATAAGAGCAACTTGTTTGTTTAAAACTTTAGTAATTATTGAATCACTCTGGTGATAAACTCCCAGGATCTCTGTGGAACATAATGAGAGGCTCAGTCTCACCTGCAGAGGACGGGTGGACACTGTCTCACAGAGCCTATGCAGCATGCAATTTGCAAATAATATGAATTATAAAGCAAATGCTTTGAGCCTGTGAGGAGAAAGCGAATTAAAAATGACATAACAAATTTATCTCTCAGGTAAGTAGACAATCTGTTCTTAATTTTACAATGGCTTCTTAGTTTTCAGAAGTGTATTTTTTATTTAAAGTGGACTATACTTACACTCCAGACATTTGCTTCTCTGGATAAATGTTTCTGGACAAACCGTCTTCCTACTGCATGACAAGGGAACCTCTCCCTCTTTGTTGGGGGGGGGGAGGTAATTCGTTTACGGAGTGTGCATAGCTCTGCACATGCTAAGCCTCTACTTTTGATAGCTTCGAAATTAAATAAAAAGATCAAAAGTAGCCCTTATTTGTCAAATGCACAGAATGAATGTACCCAGTAGCTGCTACTTATGTAAATTCGATAGGCCTGTGGAATCCTAATCGGTTCAGCCTCAACCATACACTAGAAAGTTTTCGCTTGCAAATGAGGTGAAATCCGACATTGCAAATTAGGCGCTATAAATAGACTAAGATGTGCCTAGCTTAATTGTTTATTATAAAAGCAATGGCTATATTTCCAAAAGAAAGGGGTCCAGGAGATCCTTTAACCAATTTCTTCCTCCAGTGGGCTGTGAGCAGTAATGGCATAGCCCTTCAGCAACCGCTGTTTTCGCCAGGGTGGAGTTGCCATTTTAGAGCTGTAGATGTCCTGTAGGTATGTGCTAAAAAGAATCCTTACAGTTTAATGGGGTCATGGAGTGTTTGGAACGTGGACGCCCACTAACTTGTAGCATTTAACCTGTAGGAAATGAAGTGGGGCTAATGTGTGGCACCTGTCAATCTCAGATTACCATCTCGGTAACTTCAGGCCATAGATTATCACCCCGCCCCCCACCCCCCCCATGCACAGCACTGCTATCTTTGGTCACCTGAGCAATCAATTCCTCTCGATGTTGCAGCATCCTGCTGTCTGCTCCACACAGTGTTTATGCTCTAAAACCGAGCTCACACCAGCCACTTAGTCCAAAGCTGACAAATCACACAGGAGGGCAGAACAGTTCATGGGGAAGAAAAAGACAGGACTGCCCTCAGACAATGCTGCCCTCAGTGTCTACTGGTAAAGTGGGGATAGCACTTTACTCTAGCAGGTAACTGAGCATGCTCTCAAAATATCTCACAGTCACAAAGATGAGAAAATGTAGAACAATGTCAAATGTGGGAGGAACCTCAGGACAAGGGGCCTGCAGCACAGTGTGGGTCGTCATGTAAGCAGGGGGCATGAACTATTGTGAGTTAACAATGTTGTATTCACGTTTGTTCGTAGTTCTCACAGGCTGTGATTATGTTAAGATACCAACATCAGGAGAAGTTGGAGGGCGACTGTAGCATGAATCTTAGAAGGTCTTATTAATAAAATCAAACCTGAGCCAGGTATTGGGGTAAATGCTGGAAGGTCAGAGAAATAGAACAAGCCACAGCTATCTCACCTCACCGGATCCTCAGCTGATTTTACTTCCTCAGACTGGAAGCCTCTATGTCCTCTTATCCAAATGAGTCTCAGCTGAACTGCTGCTAGAAGCCTGAAAGCTTAACCAGGCCAAATGCTTCTCCAGGCCAAATGCCTCTCCAGGGCAAATGCCTCTCTTGGGCAAATGCCTCTAGTTTCTGGTCCTCACACCTTATATACCTTTCTGCTTTCTACTGCCACTCCCTGGGATTGAAGGCTTGCTTTCTGAGATTAAAGGCGTGGGTCACCATGCTTGGGTGTATCCTTGAACACATGAATTTCTGCCTCCGGAATGCCAGGATTAAAGGCGTATGCTACCACTGCCTAACCTCTATGTTTAATATTGTGGCTGTCCTGTTCTCTGACCCCAGATAAGTTTATTAAGGTACACAATATTTTGGGGAACACAATACCACCACAGGCGACATTGATCCACCAACTCTGCCCTACAATCTAAAATTATTCTAAAACCAATAAACAGAACCGCAGATCTGAAGAGATGCAGATCCAGTATGCTAATGAGGATGCTGAGCCCAGCTCTTCCTTTCTGCTGGTGTTACTAAGATGGGGATTTCTTAAAGGCTATCCCTCACGTGTTGACATGCACTCTCATACATGTACTGTGTACATGTGTCATGAACCAAGGAGCACCTCATGTTACATTTGTAAACGTGTGGAATGCCATTCATTTGAAAATTGTTTTTGGTAGGTATCCCATTTCAGACCCTTGGTGCACTCCCTTTTGCTATGAACTTTTGGAATGAAAAACCAAGCAAGTAAGATAGTTATCCTGACACACTCTAAGGCAGTGGTTCTCAACCTTCCTAATGTTGTGACTGTTTAATACAGTTCCTTATGTGTGGTGATCCCAACCATAAAATTATTTTCATTGCTACTTCATAACTGTAATATTGGTATTGTTATGAGTCATAACGTAAATATCTAATATGCAGGATATCTGATATGCCACCCCAAACGGGTGGTGCCACAGGTTGAGAACCACTGATCTAAGGAGTCTCATGCTTCTTACTTCACTAGCTAATTTTTTCAGGAGTACCTATTAGATATAAATTAAAGATAGGGACAATATTAACATACAAAGATACTTTAAATGGCTTAACATAGTGGCATCATACTGTTAACTCTTAAAAATTGATTATAGTTGCCAGCAGTGGTGTTGTACACCTTCAGTCCCATCCCAGCACTCAGGAGGCAGAGGCAGATGGATCTCTGTGAGTTCGAGGCCAGCCTGGTCTACAGAGTGAGTTCCAGGACAACCAAGGCTACACAAAGAAACCCTGCCTCGAAAAACCAAAAGAAAAAAATTTTTTTTTGCTCATAGTCTAGCAAAAATAAAGTTAAGTGATAAATACATGTTAAATTATAGCTATGCTTTAAAATTTTTAGTAAGATTCCAAAGTCGGTATAATTAATAAAACCTCTAATTTTTTTTAGATTTTGAGTTACTCAGGTAGACCCCAATGAATTTCTTATGTGGTCATCTAATTCATTTTTCATTCTGAACAGTGGTTGACAGATAGAAAGTGCTTGCCTGTAAGGGAAGAGAGGCCCCTGTGTGCTTAGATGGTCCGTATTATTTTGTTAGTCATTTACTCAACCACAATCTGTGACACACGGACCTATTTTGATCTGAGCATAGTTCTCCTCACCTAGTACACACTTAGAAAAAAAGTTGTGTTTCCTTTTTTTCATGGATTTTATATGGAGGTGGGAGAGGCAGGTCATTAATAAGTAAGCAAAATAACAATACAGTTTTGAAGACTGGCAAGAATTATGCAAGGAAGTATAGGAATGAAATGTGAAGGAGATCTGAGCATCTTATGGGGAGCTGTATGAGAAAATCGCTTGTTGGAAGTGACTTCACTTAATGATCTAAATGAAAAATCATTTTAGGTGGTATGAAAAAAGAAGGATCAGAGCCTTCCGTGAGATGGCTTGAGAGCTAACAAGAAGACCAGCATGGCCTCTGGCAAGGGAAGGCGGCAGGGATTGGATTGGTTGGGGATGATGCTGAAGAATCTAGAATGGTCTAGACAGTAGGGTTCTGTAACTTCTGCTAAAGAAGCTGCATTTAGTTCTGTTTGCAAATGGAGCCACTCAAGTATATGAGCACAGAGTGTCCCATGAACTGAGTGCAAGTGTTGGGCAGGTCCCTCAGGGACTTAGAAAAACAAAGGCTCCACAATGGTCAGTATGAACACACAGGGACTGAAGTGAGAAGGCACCTCCAGAAACTGAGAGAGAGGGCAAGGAATTGAGAAGTTCTGAGGGTGGGGGGTGATGGGATAAGGAGGTGGAGAGGATCTGTGAGGAGTTGGGGGGAACATAATTACAATATGTTGTATGAATAATTTTAATTAAAAGAAGGAATTGGGGAGAGGTAGAGGAGAAGATGTGGACAACTACTAAATAATGTGCTTGTGGAATAAGCCACATGCTGGCACCATTTTTTTCTTTTTTTTTTTCTAAGCATGGAAAAGCAGTGGAGCACAGACTTGAACCTAGAAATGCACGTGTCTCTAGCTGAGAGGGGTCGGGCCAGCTTGTCCTAGCCCATGCCAGCATGCCGCCCTAAGCGAGTGTGTCTGCAGCCCCCCGACTTTACTTCTCATCAGTTAATATCTGCGTCGATTTTCTTATTCCCCACCCTCATGATTTCTCTGAGGGTGATTTGTCTGCTTGACTTTATCATTTCATGCTTTGTAATGACAATCACATAAAAGAATATTTGGAGCTTTAAAAATATATATATGTGTGTGTATATATATATATATGTGTGTGTATATATGTGTGTGTGTGTGTATATATATATATACACACACACACACAATACAGAGAAGCCACTGTATTCCAGGTGTGCAAA
The DNA here is from genome assembly GCA_902168405.1 of Peromyscus aztecus. Classification (NCBI taxonomy): domain Eukaryota; kingdom Metazoa; phylum Chordata; class Mammalia; order Rodentia; family Cricetidae; genus Peromyscus; species Peromyscus aztecus. The sequence goes on along the minus strand of CABHPQ010002396.1, from coordinate 5,795 downwards.
GATAAAGAAATCCAAGAGATTTGGGCATCTTCATGCTAGGTTACTTTTAATTGCAGAACTAGAATTATTAAAATTGCTGCTGCTCTCTAAGAGTTTTTTTTTCTTGATAGGTTCATTTGGTTAATACATCAAACATGTCACAAATGATGATAACCAACATGCATAAAAGACAGTCAATAGCATGACTTTAGAAGAATGCATGATTTTTTCCAGCAGCACAAACAAGCTCATATCTGCATTGAAACAATGAATAATAATCCTGGCATAGGCAAACTTCATTTTCCTACACCTCAAAAGATGTTCCTCCTAAACTCAGAGAACCCGGGTCTTCAGAGAGTCTGCATCTCTGTCTGGCCACTCACTGCTGGTGTCTCCGTGTCATATTATTTAATGGAGACTTCTCAGTCTCCTCCCTGAGTGGGAATCTCATGTGATCCGCCCAGTCTATCAGTTGTCTCTGAATAGCAGCTATTCTGCAATAGGTTGTCTCAGGGCATGTCATTTGTCTGAAGCTTGATTAACTCTGAACAGGTGTTGAATAAAGAAGCCACCGGGCGGGGATGCAATTAATCAGACAGGTTCTTGGATGAAGAGTGAAGGGGAGGAGGGGAGGGGACTTCTCCAGGTGGGCTACTGCTTAGAAGAAGCCCTGTGTGAGTCTTGGGTGGAGGTGGCTGCCAGTTGAAGAAGCTGTGTTGTTTTCAGCATCCTTCCTGTGTGGGGCAGACAGGACCCATGACAGACACTTGGTGAAGCAGGGATTGATTCCTCTCTACAATGTGCATTCCCTTTGTTCTCTCCAGCTTGCTTCTCAGACAGAAGCTTCCTAGTGCTTGCTGTGAATGCTGTAAAGTATGTAGAGCATCAAAACAACTGATCCCTTCGGTTTTGTGGGAGCAGACATTCCAGAGGCTTCTGAGAAAGCAGTGGATAGATACTATAGCAGTAACAGAATCAGGCCCAGTTTCGGACCAGGACCCTGAAAGTCACCATTGTTGGCCGTTCCCTTGGTGATAGAAGAAGCTATCATTAATTGACAGCCTACAATCACAGTTATTTCTGGGTTATTGCTCTGAGGAACATGAAGTACTTCTCCTCACTGAATAAGAAATGGGGTCTTCTACCCATACAAACCCACCTGTAGCATGCAAGGCAGTCTGTAAAGGGAAAGGTGTCCCTTTATGAAAGGGGCCCTGTAAATGGGCCAGCCAACAATGCTTTATCAACCCACAGTGGTGAATACCCCTAATTAAAATGGCTGCTAAGGACAAAAAAAGTTAATGACATCTTAATATTTATACATCATTTTTTTAAAAGAGCCAAACTATGCTGCTTGATATGTCTCAGGATTATCAATATAGCGTTTATTTCTCTGTCAGTGACACCCAATCTAAGCAGTAGCAACTGTCTTGTTTTTCAGCAATGATATAAAATTGGGGGGGAGGGCGGGAATCTACTGCAGTTCTTTATGTTACCTGAAGAGTTAGTTTGTAGGTTCATTAGTTGGTTAGTTGGTTAGCTAGTTAGTTGCTCCTTGTCTAACTTTAGTTTTTTAACATGGACACTTACTTTTTCATGTATTTAAAATCTGTAGCTCAACTATCCATCATGCTGAATTAGAATTTGTGAGGATTGCTTATAGTCTTTACAGCTAGTAATATTAAAAGCCATCTTCCAGAAATTGATTTTTTTTTAACTTGATAATACCTCAAATCTCACAGTGTGGTATGTCTGATGTGTTTAGTCTGAATGTGACCATTAAATTGGCCATATTACAAATGTTTCCTGTTGGCGTACAAGCTGTTAACTAGATCCAGAGCAGGTAGGTAGCGAGAATATCACCCTTGGTTCCTCTGTAGCTCATATATTCTGAGCCAGGGTTTGTAGACATTCATGACTTTTCTCAAGGACAGGAGCTTCTTTTCCGAAGAATAAAACAAAAGGTGTTTCACTGAGCTCTTGGTAGCTGTTCATACAGCCCAGAACTTACTACCTGGTACATTTCACGTTCTGTCTCATTAAAATAGGAAGAGGCAGGAAAAAGGAAACAGCAGACTGTGGGGGTGGAGTTGAAGGGAAGAGATCCCGCCTGACAAAAGCTACAGTGAGAACAATGAGAAGAAGGGAGGTACAATGTGAAAAGAAGTTCTACAGACACCCTTTCCGTTAACACCCAGCTCTCACTGGTACTCAGAGTCAGAAATAATGCTCATCCAAACCTTTAAAACAAAAGTGTTGGGTCTAAGCTGATGTGTTATTTTCAATGCACAGAAGCTCCAGGCGAAGCTAGACTTTGCCCACAAAGTCTAGCAGTCCCCTGTCAGGGCAGGCTAGGACAGGAGTCAGGAGGAACTGGGTTCCCCCTGTGTCTCTTCCCTGTTTTTCTTTCTGTGGTCTCTAAGCTTCCTCTGGGAAGACATTGCCAGCATCCTCTGCTCTCCTGCTTTTCTGTTGTGGGTCCTGCATGAACGATCCATGAAGCAATACACAGAAACTGTGTCCTGACACAAACTGACCCCACAACAGTCCACCCACTCTCCTAAGGCTCAGACTTCCTTACCTACCCCCACAGGTTAGGAGGGCTCAGTAGAGCCTCTAGGCAAGGGCAAGAGCCCTTCTTAGAGCAGGTGAACAGCACTCACCCTCACTTCTGGTACATAGCAGCCTGACACAGGGCAAGGTCCCAGGAGAGAGCAGCCTGCCCATCAGAGGAAGGCTGTAGTGGGAGAGCTGCTTCCAGACATTTGCCTTTTCACCAGTAAGAAATGAATAAGCTACTGTAATGTGTGGGAGAGAAAGGAGAGACTGCGCCATTAAATGTTGCCAGAGAATGAAGGTGATTTCACCACTGTTGTGCAATGCAGCACAGGTTTGACAAGGAAACCTTTGGACCCTTTCAGGGCAGTTTGCAAAGGCCAGCTGAAGTCAGTGACTGTGGATGCCCAGTGCAGTCCATATTCTAAGGTGTCCTGAATATGTAAGTAAATTAGCCGTTTGCATTCCAGGTGTGGGCTGTAGATTTATTGTGAATAAACAGGTTCTTTCTTTTGGTTATTGAAGTTTGGTTAATTTAAAGCTCATTATTGCAAAACAGAGACAAGAGATTTGGGAATCATGAACACAGCTGTAGACTCCGTTCTGCTGTAGTCTTCCCCACAGAGAAGAGGTAGGTCACATGCGCAGAGGGTCTTATATTCATTTTTCCATCCGAGACGTGGCACACTTTTAAGAAAAAATTGTTACACATTGAATCTATTCAAGAATGTGTTAATCCCAAAGATGGGAAGACCACTGACCCAAGTCATCATGGTCAAATTAATTAAAGCAAGCAATTAATTAAGTCAAGCTTTGTTTGTTTGTTTTTTGTTTTATACATAGCCTGCCCCTCCCATAAGGTGGAGTTGGAGAGAGAGGTCAGCCCTGGATGTGAGGAAGACAAGGCTTTTATAGATGGGGTAGGGGGTTTCCAAATGAGGGATTTGGTAGGGTAAATAGGTGGGGGGGGCTGCAGAAGTAGAACATAAGCATAGCACATTAACGCCCCCTAAAACAAAGACATGGTGGTTGCAAAGTAACCATAACAAAGTAGCAACAACAACCCTTTTAAAACAAAGGTAGGGTTACAAGATGGTTAGAAACAACTTTCTGAAACAAAGACATAGTTGTCATTTCTGAAACAGGCAGTACAGAACCATTTGTAGATAAGGTTACAGGCGGGGCAAAGCCCAATCCTTGAGAAACAGAGGTTTAATCACCAGCAGGAATGAACCTAGTTTGTCTTCACTCTAAGATGGCTTTTAAACCTAAGATGGAGGCAGGGCTGGTTCTTCTGGTGCTCCATGAGATCCACTGATGAGGCAGGCACAGAAGAATATGGGTAAATAAGATGACCACTCTGCAGTGCCACTGGGCTCACGTGAAGCCACGCTAGGGCTCTAGAGAACAGTTTGAAGAGAAACGAGAGTTCTCTTAGCCTCAGTGGTCACCTGCCCATCACTGTATCTTCTACTCTAGATGGCAGTAGCCTAAAGCAGCCCATATCTGTTATCTCAAAGGGCTTTTGTGTGTTGAGACTTCTGAGGCCACCACCAGGCAGGGTCTGCCATTGTCCTTACAGAGATCATATTGAGCTGCAGTTATCTGAAGATTGATCAGGGATATGGGACTGCACTACAGAATGGAGAGGACCATGGAGAGAGAGCTATGTGACTAGAGAGGATCTGGTTTGCTAGCGGAGAAATTCAGGGAGATTGAGGATAAAACTACAGCCTTCTTCTTGATCTATCCCTAGAGATGCATAGTAACCCTATCTGTGGACACCAAATGGTTCTCAGCTCTGCTGGATTCAGAAGTTTCACAAGACTGTAAACGTCCTACAGGCTGGCTGCTTTGCTTGTTTGTCCTCCCTGGTCAGTCCCTCCTCATCCTCCAATTGGCTAGATCCTTTCCAAACCTTCTCTAGAACATTCTCTTGTCTTTCTCTCTAGTTCTGGTATGAGGGTATATCAGGAGTGATGACCCAGTTGGTTGTGAAAACATGGGGCCATTTTTGGTTCTTTCTATAGAGCCCAGTAGTACTAACAGCAGTGTTAAACCATAAAAAAAAAACCAACCATGACTTTTTCCATACATCGCCATTTTATCCACCCCCCATTGAGGATGGCAACTGGAGCATGGTTGTTAATAACTGAAATTGGAAGCATTCCAAGATAAAGAATTTCCTAATTATCTCCATGACAGATGTTTTCTGGGATGCTTTTTCTTCTTTAATGCACATTTTGAAAAAAAAGATACATTTTTGGATGTGACCAAGTGTTTCTTAGTTGTTTTTGAGAATATGAGAAATACTGAAAGAATTCCCAATGCATCTTCATTAGCTTGGCCAAATAGAAAATGTCAAAGGCAGCTTTTGTGTATTTAATGGTGTGCTGGGGTAGGAATGGATGTTATGTGAAGCCTCACATTTACACACACACACTTGTGATAGCAGAGCCCTTTTGGTTTGTAAATCTCAATTATTTATACTGTTTGAATTATAATTGTTAAAACAGTGTGTTATCCCATTTAAGTAATATACATTTAATTTAAATACATTTATATTTTCCAGGAAAATGTAATGATGACATTTGTACGTATGATTAGAAGCTATCCAAAGCTCAGTTACTAAAAAGCAATAGAAACTGTGGTTCAATGTACTTCCTGAGTGTACTTCCCGAGTGTACTTCCTGCCAAGCTTGCACAACAATCAGATGGCATTTCTCATCTAGATACTGTCAGTCACATTATCTCAGGGAATAAATTAACAAGAACATTATACAATGAAAACCCTTCTCTGCTCTTCACATATGGAAACTAAGAGTCAGTGTCAACACCTCTGCCCCAAAGAGGAGGGGACTTCTTAGCACTTCACTCAGTACTAATGTGGGTACTCCATGATGGTTAGAGAATATTTAAAACTGGAAGTTGCTGACTGTTATTGAAGTTGTTTGCTTTTGCACACAGCTTAGATTCCAATACAAAACCTGAAACATCAAGAGATAAACTATGTTCCAAAATTGATACACAATTTAATGATTCCCTGTTGGACTCTAAGGGAACTGACTGAAAATACTCTAGTGTGGTTATGCTGTTACAGTAGGTAAACCTACCCATGAATGCGCTCCCATGTTCTCAGGTGAATTTAGAGAGAGATGATTCTGCAAAGCATGCTGGGAATCGTGATGGCTTGTGAGATGCATCTTGGGGCAGAGTGGGGCTTCTACAGCAGAGCAGAAGGGTCAGGGCATGGGGTTGAG
>CABHPQ010002395.1:31718-50404 GCA_902168405.1 Peromyscus aztecus | reverse complement strand
TTACTTGCTTTTTGTAATTCTTAGAGAATTAGCCAGGCGGTGGTATCTCATGCCTTTAATCCCAGCACTAGGGAGGTTAGAGGCAAGCAAATCTCTATGAGTTTGAGACCAGCCTGGTCTACAGAGTGAGTTCCAGGACAGCCAGGGCTACACAGTGAAACCCAGTCGCGAAAGAGGAAAAAAAAAAAAAAACTTAGAGAATTGTTTTGAAATATTTTTACTCAAGTTTATCATGTTCATAATTTCCAAAGATAGGTTCTGTCAATTGCTTTCAATGATATACACTTATCATAGTGCTTTTTTGTTTGAGACAGGGTCTCTTTGTTGTCTAGGCTAGTCCTAACATAAGACATCACTCCCTCTTAAACATCTCAAATGGTGAGACTACAGCCTAGTTCACCATAGTGCTCTTATACTACTAGGTTCCTTATATGGCTTCTGTATTATTTTACCTATCTGAGTAATGTTTTTCATTGGCATAAACGAGTTCCTTAATGAATGAATATGGAGGAGGCAGTGAGGTGGCTCAGTGCTGCCAAGCCAGAGCTTTTAAAGTTGTTGTTTTAATATAAGGAAAAAGATTGTTTTATGATTTTATTATCTTTAATCCACTGGGAATTTGCTTTATTAGAACCTGTGTAGAAGTAATATAGAATTTTGTTTTTGTTTTGAGATAGGGTCTCTCTATATAGCCCTGGCTGTCCTGGAACTCACTATATAGACCAGGCTGGCCTTGAACTCACAGAGAGCCTCCCGCCTCTGCCTCGTCTCTGCCTCCCAAGTGCTGAGATTAAAAGACCATGCCCAACTATGTAGTTTCTTTTTTTTAAGTTAATTATCTCCATTTATTTATACTCTAGATATTAATATAATGTTCAGATGGAATATGAATTAAGAAAATAAACATTTGACTCAGAGTAGAAAAAGAATGTATTGAATACTTCCCAGAAGAAAAAAAAAACAATGAATAAATGAAGACATACTCAACTTTATTAAAACTGTCTTCTTATTGAACATTAACTCATTTTGAACAATTTTGGAGGGAGAGGAAAGCTGCTTTGCTTTCTTGTGTGTGTGTGTGGAGCCTTCATAGAGAGTACTTGATAACTATCAAAATTGTGTGTGTAACTGCTATGCACATAGAGCAGACTGTAAAATTGTAGGCTCAGACTTGCTACCTGAAGCCTATGACCTTCAGCTCATTATGCCCCACTTTCCACAGCTCATATTCTCAGAGGGTTGTTATAAGAATTAGATGAAATTGAAATATAACACAGTACCCAGCGCATAGTAATAAATACTAACTGCAGTTATTCAATCTATTAATAATTATTAATAGTAAGAGTAGTGAACTGGGGTTGTAGCACAGTTAATAAAATGCCTGGTGTTCATGAAGCCCTGGGTTTGATTTCCAGTACACAAAAGCCGGGCATGATGGCACATGCCTATAAGTCGTCCCCCCCACACCCGGGGAGGGGGGTAGGGAGGCAGGAGGATCAGAAGTTCAAGGTCATCATCCCAGCTATATATTGAATTCAAGGTTACCATGGGCTGCAAGAGACTCTATCTCAAAAAAGTAATAGTAATATTAGTGCTAATATGACTATAAAGCTACTTAGTCCTCTGAAATATAAGTAACGTCTTTATACTACGGTCATGCTTTGATCTGAGGAACTATAACCTTTCTCTTTTGGGTCTCAAGAAATAATTTAGTTAATGGGTGTTGTTTAAGAATGCCATTCTAGACCTGCTGACGTCCCATGCAACCCAAGTCAGAAGCTCATTTTTTAATAAAAGGGGGACCTGTAGGGCCCTGGCCCCCGTTTTGGGTAACTGCTGCCTTGCTTGCACACCTTGACCTTGATATCCTCCCTATGCTAATTCCCTGCCAGGTTCCACCCTCCTGAATGCTTAAGAGAAGTTCCTTGTCTGTGTATCCTGAATAATGGGCGTTAACAGATTAGAAGCAAGATTGTAAAACATCAGTAGCGAATTTCTGCCCTCCGGGGTCCTCCCATTGTGCTGTAAGCCTGTATCTAAGACCTCCTCCCCCCTTCAATAAATGACATTCGGCATTTAAAATTAAAATATATATATATATTATATATATAATTTTATATATAAAATATAAATATATAAATTTAAAATATATATATAATTGAATGAATACTGCGAATGTAATCTATGAATACTACAAATGTGATTAATATCATGAGTGTAATTAATGGATATCATGAGTGTAATTTACAAAATAAAAAAAAAAAAAAGAATGCCATTCTAGTTGATGGCAGATAGCTAAAATTTAAAAAAAAAATTGATGCAGTTTGAACTTGTTCCCTTGCTTTTCTCTCCCAGTTTGGTCTTGAAGCCTCTGTGGCCTCTTATTACACTTTGGTCTTTGACTTGGCTTGCTTCCAGCCAAAAACAGTTGTCTTGGGCAATTTGGAGAGGAAAGGATTTATTTCACTCGAATTTCCACATTGAAAGACAGGGGAGAACCTGGAGACAGGAGCTGATGCAGAGGCCACGGAGGAGTGCTGTTTACAGGCTTGCTCCTCATAGCTTGCTCAGCCTGCCTTCTTGTAGAACCCAGGACCACCAGCCCAGGGATAGCACCACCCACAATGGGCTGGGCCCGCCCACATCTATTACTGATTAAGAAAATGTTCTGTTCTACAGGCCTGCCTACAGCCTGAGCTTATGAAGACGTTTTTCCAATTGTTGTTCCCCTCTCTCAGATGACTCCAGCTTGTGTCAAGTTGACATAAAACTAACTGGGACAGGCATGGACTCTGAGAAATTGTTAGTCATGCTGAGTAGAATATAATTCCATTGATTGTATTACTTAAGATTGTGCATGTATGTTCAAGTGTGCAGGATACATGTGTGTGAACACGGGTAGAGGCCAGTCTGAGGAGTTGATCCTCAGGCTTAGTCTACCTTGTTTATTTTGAGACAGGATCTGGAACTCACCAGTTGGCATATATTAGGTGGCCAGGAGCCACCTGTTTTCCTTCTTCCAGCACTTGGATTGAAAGCCTATGCCACCATGCCCAGCTTTTTTAAGTGGTTCTTACACGCTTGCCTGGCAAGCACTTTACCAACTGAGCTATCTCCCAATCCCTGAGAATTCCACTCTTTAAATTACTTATATTTTATGTATATGTGTGAGTGACTACATGTATATATGTGCACCATGTGCATACTGGTACCCTCAGAGACCAGAAGAGGATGTCCAGTCCCCTGGACCTGGAGTTAGAGGCAGTTGTGAGCCATTGATGTTGGTGCTAGGAACCAAGCCTGGGCCCCTTGCAAGAGCAGCAGTGTTCTTAACTGCTGGGCCATCTCTCTAGTCCCCAGATTCATATTTCATTTGGGAATTATTCTTTTCTATTGTACATATATCCTCTATATTGTTTTTAGTTTTTCTTCAGCTCTCAAATTCAGGGTTTTTTAACGATTAGTTGCCTGAAGGGGAAAAAAGATACTTCCCAGAAAGTATTTAAGTGGCAAATAGGTATTTTTTTAATATTTTATTTTATTGTGTATGTGTATTTGCACACACACCTGAGTGTATGTGTAAGTACACCTAAATGTAGGAACCTGTGGAGGTCAGAAGAGGATGTCAGATCCCCTGGAACTGGAGTTACAAGCAGCTGTGAGCTACCATCTGGATGCTGGGACTTGAACCATGGTCCTCTGGAAGAGCAGTAAACACTCTTAGTCACTGAGCCATTTCTCCAGCTCCAAATGGGTATAGTCTTGATTCCACATTTTTTTTTTACATCTTAAACATTCTGTGGTAAAGAAAGGACTACTCACAGGAATACAATTAGCAACTTGGATCATGATGATATATAGGAGGTTGTTACTCAAATCTAGTAAGAACAACATTATGGGCCATTAGGTTTTACAGCAAAGTTACTCACAAAATGTATCCCACAAGGAAGTAGTCTTCAGATGAGCAACCCAGACCATCTTATTTATAGGAAAGAAAAATGCCTCACATGATCCCCTTGGACCTCAGCATAAATAAATGAGTGTGTAGTGGTAGTATTTAGAAGACTTGCTCAAGTTATCTCCACTTCACTCTGGAATCTTGTCTTTAAAATCTATGAAAAGTATCAGATTAAAAACTGTCTTGTGGGCAGTCATGGTGTGGCACACCTTTAATCCCAGCATTTGGGAGGCAGAGGCATCTACATCTGAATTAGAGGCAAACCTGGTCTACAGAGCTAGTTCGAGGACAGCCGGGGCTGCATAGAGAAACTTTGTCTCAAAAAACTCCAAAAAAAAAAAAAAGAAGGTTCCTTTAAGTATAGGCTGAGATAAGACTATAACAGACTATAACCTTTTGTTTTGTTTTCTTGACATAAGGTCTCACTATGTATCCCTGGCTGGCCTGGAACCTGCTATATAGACCAGATTGAACTCAAATTCAGAAATCGGCTTGATTACTAAGATTAAAAGCATGTGCTACCACACCTATGTTTTCTATAATTTTCTGATTTTTTTAATGTGGTAAGGACTAGAGTAATGGCTCAGTGGTTAAAAGTACTTACTGCTCTTGCAGAGGACCTTGGTTCAGTTCCCAGCACCTACATGGTGGCTTACAACCATCTGTAACTCCAGTTCTTAGGAGTCTGACATCTTCTGAACTCCACAGGTACCAGGCAACACATGTGGTGTACATACATACATACATGCAAGTGAAATACTCATGCATAGAAAATTTTATATATATATATATTGTTTATATATATATTGTTTTTATATATATATATTGTTTTTGTTGTTTGTTTTGTATTTCGAGACAGGGTTTCTCTGTGTAGTTTTGGTGCCTGTCCTGGATCTTGCTCTGTAGACCAGGCTGGCCTCGAACTCACAGATAACCGCCTGCCTCTGCCTCCCGAGTGCTGGGCTTAAAGGCGTGCAACACCACCACCACCCAGCAATAGTATATTTTTAACGTAGTAGTTAACAGATAATTCAGTTTGGGAAGCATGGTTCTTGTCAAGTCATGCCGTGTGAAAGATTAAGGGAAAGGAATCTGAGCACTGTCATGGAACTAGAAATGAGAAGTAAGCCTTAATTGCTCTTGAGCTGTCTTCTGCACAGAGTAAGTAGAGAAGGTCTTTGTGTAGCCACTTCCTGAATTCTGTTTCTTTGTTTACAATAGCTGTAAGTGGCATGTCGTCTGCTAAACCCAAGAAATGTGAAAATCATAAACACGGCTTCATGTCCAAAGATTTCTTAGCTGGGTGTGGTGTGCATTTTTGTGATATCAGCCCTCCAGAGGTAAAGGCAAAAGGATTGCCACAAGTTTGAGGCCAGCCTGGTCTGTATAACAAGTTCTGGGCTATCCAGTGGTACATAATTAAGACTCTGTCTCAGAACAAAGCAAACAAACAAACAACAAAATGGCCTCCGGGCTAGGGAGATGGCTCAGTTGGTAGAGTGCTTATCCTGTAAGCATGTAGAAGACCTAAGTTCAGATCCCCAGTGCCCATATAAACGTCAGATGCAGTAGTACACAGCTGTAGTCCCTACTCAGAAGAAGCAAAGACAGGGTTCCTCAGGTTTACTGGCCAGCCAGTCTGGCTAGTTAGTGAGCTCCAGAAGAGCTACTCCAGAAGGTTGAGGAAGAGGCTGTCTTTAAAAATAAGGCAAATTAGCTAGGCAGAGTGGCATGCCCCTTTGATCCCAGCACTTGGGAGGCAGAGGCAGGTAGATTTCTGTGAATTCAAGGCCAGCCTGATTACATTAGAGAATTCCAGGACAGCCAGGGCTACATGGAAAAACCCTGTCCCAAAAAATAAGATGAAGTGATTGAGAAATGTACTTAACATTAACCTCTGACCTCCTCGAGACTTGTATAAGGCAGATGGAAAGAATAACAATTAGGATACAGTGTGATAAGTGCAGAGCATTATCATAAGTGCAGTAGAAACTCAGAAGAATGATTTCTTCTGGGGGCGTTGTGGAAGGCTTCAGAATTGTCATCTAAATAGAATCTTGAAAGATACGAGTAGGTGTTAAGGAGTTCAGTCTTTCAGATACTGGGGAGTAACAGCAGAATGATGGCATGAACAGTGCGGAGGAGACTTGGAGTTGAGCAAGAAAGCATAAAAATCCAAAGTCCTTGGAGTGCTGAAATTTCATTCAGTGAATAGTTGAGACTGTACTGAGAGTCTGAGAGCTTATCCATCAATAGTGATCTTAAGAATACTACCTAAGGAAACAAGATTAACTATAACCTGCCAATAGTAGAAGATGGATAATAGAGGAAATAAAATCAGCCAAAATATATTATTCAAGAAATCTGGTGACGGAAAATAAAGTTTAGGAAGTAGCTTGAATAAAGTTGTCCTGATTGGCGGGTGGGTACGCGTGAAGTTCAGTGGTAGAACATTAGAGTAGCATGCAGGAAGCCAGGGATTCCCTCCCTGAAGAAATCAAGAGGACTCAATGAAAAGGGGAGGACCACTCTCTCAGCTGTCCAGTGTGTTCACCGTTTATTATCCGGAAGCACAGACTACACTTTCTCGGTTTGACTCGCAGGGGTGTTATGAGATCATGCCATCCCACTCTACAACCACAGCTCTTTAAATGTAGGGTGCTTCCTGTTGTCATATTAGACATTTATTCAGCTTTGCTCTAAAGTTTAGAATTGCTTTTACAAATTTTTAAGTTTCATGTTTTAGGAGCCAGAAAAGCCGGAGACTGGATGATTCTCTCTTACACAGTCTTAGACCTCTGAAAGCTTCTGTTCAACCCGGGAAGTAATTGTCTTGGCGAAAACAGAAGAACCACAAGATCATCTTTCACTTTCCATTTCTGTATTTATTTATTTATCTATTTATCTATTTATTTATTTATTTAGGGGGTGAAGCAAAGCTGGCCTAGACCTAACAGCATCACCCTGCCTCAGCCTCCCAAGTGCTGAGTACAGTTGTGAGCCACCACACTCACCTCTCCTTTGAAAGATTTATTTATTTCATGAACATTGGTGTTTTGCCTGTATGTATGTCTGTTGGATCCCCTGGAACTGGAGTTACAGATATTAGTTGTGAGCTGCCTTACGGGTGCTAGGAATTGAACCCAGGTCCCCTGGAAGAACAGCCAGTGTTCTTAACCACTGAGCCATCTCTCCAGCCCCTCTTTTATCTTTTTTTAATGGTTATAATTTAAGGAAATTGATCCCCTTCTCAGTACTGTAGCTCCTTTTTTTTTTTTTTTTAATTAGGTGAAATTCAAGAATCCCTGAATGTAGATTTTGATGGCATTCAATAACATATTTCTATGCTTCCAAATAAGGTAAAAGGATAGTAACCTTTGGGGAATATGCCCCTGAAAGGGGGCCTGCTGTCATCTCTTCCATCAGGAGGTGCTGGATGCAAAGGCGGCAAAGTTAGTCTCTAAACACCTTTCAAATGTGTCTCTTCTGCTGAGATGTGTCTGTCTGAGGCCAGCTTCAGGGCCTTAACTGCAGATCAGTAGAATAGTGGACTCTAGAAAAAGAAAGGTTTGTTTCTTTGTTTGACTTTGCTACTGAGAAGACTGTGTTATGTTTCAAGTGGTGATCTCTTTCTCATTACTAAATTACTTACCTGCACTGTTTCCCAGGCCAGTCTGGATTTTGATTGTCTCTTTTCCAAGCCCAGTAGCATTGCCAGAGCCAGAGTATTATCTGGCTGTGATATCACAGTGATATCACTGCTTGTTACTGAGTATTAAGTTTCAAGGATGCTCAAGCCTGGGTTCTCAGGGACTTTGTTATACTTTCTCATCATGTCTCCTATAAATGTGAACACTGCTGAGAAATTATTTAGAAGAAATTGGTTTAAATATGTGTCAGCTAGCCGGGTATAGTGGCGGTGGCACACGCCATTAGTCCCAGGACTTGGGAGGCAGAGGCAGGTAGATCCCTGTGAGTTCAAGGCCAGCCTGGTCTACAAATCAAGTTCTAGAACAGCCAGGATAGTTACACAGAGAAACCCTGTCTCAAAAAGATCAAAATAAATAAATATATCAATTAGAATTGGCTTTTGAGAATGACCTAAAAGTTGGCCAGCAAGATAGCTCAGTAGTTTAAAGCACTTGTTACCAAAGCCTAATCATCTGAGCTTGGTCCCCGTGACCCATGTAGAGGAGGAAATAATTGAGTCCCACAGTTGTCCTCTAATTCCACCTATGTCATGTGCACACATGCACAGACACAGTAAATAAATGAATGAATATAACTTTTAAACTTTTTTAGAAGTGGGGCTGGGGCTGGGCGGTGGTGGTGCACGCCTTTAGTCCTAGTACTCGAGAGGCAGACGCAGGCAGATCTCAGTGAGTTTGAGGCCAGCCTGGTTTACAGAGTGAGTTCCAGGACAGGCTCCAAAGCTACAGAGAAACCCTGTCTTGAAACCACCACCACCCCCCAAAAAAAAGAAGTGGGGCTGGGGCCTGGAGAGATGGCTCAGCGGCTTCTCTGCTAGAAGACCCAGGTTCAAGTCTCAGCTTCCACGTGGTGGCTTTACTGCTCTCTGTACCTCCTGTTCTGGATCATCTGACTCATTTTCTGTCTTCTTCAGGTACCACACCGGGCATGCACGTGGTACACAGCCATACATGCAATCAGAATACCACTACACATAAAATAATTTAAAAAATAAAATAAATCCTAAAAGAATATACTAAAGGGCCTGCCCTGTGTAGCAGACCCTAAGGCAGCAGCAGCCTGAGGCACTGACAGAGTAGGTTTGAAAACAAAGAAGTTCAGGTGGAGAAAACATCCCCACCAGAAAATAGAAAAGCAAAGAAAAGCATTCCGATAATGAAAATGCTCAGGATGCCACCAAATAGAAGCCTTCTTGTTCACTGCCTCCACCCCAAAGGAATGAACAGAAAGGTTTTCTTCGGGCCAGTGACCTTGTATGGAAGCTTTGCCTCATACTGCTTTGGTCTGCAATGGTAGACATTAGCATATATCATTATATGCTTAGTCAGCCATTTTGCCTTAAAAAAAAAAAAAAACCCTACTTCCCTTGAAATTACTCAGAGCCACATGCCCATATATAATTTACAAGTACTCTGCCAAGTCATGAATTCAAGCCTAATGCAGAAAAGGCTTTTAAGTTCTGATGTGTTTTACCTACAATTCAGCTGACTTATTTGGCTTTCTCTTTAGAGGCAGTGAGTGTTCAAGGATTTTTGGCTTTAAAAAATTTTTTAATTGTGTATATGTGCATGCACATGTGTGTGTAGGTACTCACAAAGGTCAGAGGCTCCTTAGAACTAATAACTAGAGTTATAGGCAGTTGTGAGCTTCCTGATGTGCGTGCTTGGAATTGAACTCTAGTCCTCTGCAAAGCAGTATGCACTCATTTTTTTTTTTGTTTTGTTTTGTTTTGTTTTGTTTCTGTTTTCTTGAGACAGGGTTACTCTGTGTAGTCCTGGCTGTCTTGGAACTCACTCTGTAGACCAGGCTGGCCTGGAACCCACAGAGATCCACCTGTTTCTGCCTCCCAAGTGCTGGGATTAAAGGTGTGTGCCACCACCACCTAGCTAAAGCAGTGTATGTTATTAACTGCTAAGTTGTCTCTCCCATCCCTCCTTAGTTAGTTTTCATGGCACACCAGTCTTATTTTTCCCTTCTACAACTTGCTGATCCCTGGGTGAGCCGCTGCCCTGGTCTGCTTCTTAGACACTCTTTAGTAAGCCTTACTTTCTGGTTGTTAACCTGAAGAAGAATTCCCGTCAACCATCTGACTTGCTCTCTGATGATCACGTGTGGCTCAACACATATTTGAGTGTTATTGTGTTGAGTACTGAGATGATGATCAATAAACCTGGGTGGAATTTGATTTATAAACTTAGATATACACAGCACACAGATACCTACTACAGTGCAGTAAAACAGTTGACCAGAGTCAGCAGATCGCTGGAACAGCACTCTGGAGAATGGAGTGTATGGCAGAACCTGGGCTCACTGACTTTCTTCAGTAAGACTTCGTTTTCTACCTTGACATCTCCAGCCCTGGTTTATAGCAGCCTGTTAACCTGCTACCCTCCTGCTGCCTGTGATTTTCTGTTCCACACCAAACTGCCAAGCTGTCCTCTTTTTACTGGCACTACCCCGTCGTTATCATCTCTGCTGTTGTCTTTTTAGCCTGTGATTATTGTTAAAAAAAAAAAAGTCAGGCATGGTGGTGCATGCTCTTAATATCAGCACTTAGGAAACAGAGCTAAGCAAGCTCTGTAAGTTTGAGGCTAGCCTGGGCTATGTAGTAAGTTCCAGAACAGCTAAGGCTGCATAAAGAAACTTGTCTCAAAAAATAAATGAATAAATAAAATTCTCTTTATGACCAGCAGGTAAAGGAACTTGCTGCCAGTCTGACAACCTGAGTAGTCCTGGGCCTACCTAGTGAATGGAGAGAACTGACTTTGGCAATTGTCCTCTAACCTTCACACATGCACACACACTGGCAGATAAATTTCAGTTACTGTTCTTTAACCTACTCACAGAGCCTAGACTCTGAGTCCCTTAGATACTGCCGTAGACTAGACTGACCTTGTCCAGAGCAGAAGTCTCAGAGTGCTACTTAAAACCATATTGCTAGAGGAGAATCTGCTTTTCTTTTTACTTCTTATCCTTCACAAGCTGATGTTTTTGTCAAATTATTAAAAAAGGTAACATACAAAGTAAAGGTGAAAAGGGTTTTAGAATCTCCAACTATTCTGCTAAGTCTCCATTAATTTTTTTCTTGGTTTTTCAAGACAGAGTTTCTCTGTGTAGCTCTGGCTGTCCTGGAACTCTCTCTATAGACCAGACTGGCCTTGAACTCACAGAGATCCTCCTGCCTCTGCCTCCCAAGTGCTGGGATTAAAGGTGTGCGCCTCCAGCACCCGCTCTATTAGTTTTTTTCAAATTACTATTTTATTTATGTGTATGGGTTTTTTGCCTGCATATGTGTCTGTGAACCATGTGCATGCCTGCTGCCCACAGAGGCCTGAAGACATCAGATCCCCTAGAGTTACAATCCTAGAAAACAAGTGACCAGGAGTTATCGGTGCACTGGAACAAAAGCAGTCTGGATAATGCAGTGACATTCTGGAGCAAGGCACTGAGCCCAGGCTCTGCCATCTTCTCCATCAGAGTACTGTCTGGTCCAGTGCTCCATTGACCCTGGCCACTTGTTTTCTGTTTGTTTGGTTGTTTTGGTTTGTTTTGTTTTTCAAGACAGGGTTTCTCCGTGTAGTTTTGGTGCCTGGCCTGGATCTTGCTCTGTAGATCAGGCTGGCCTCGAACCCACAGAGATCCACCTGGCTCTGCCTCCCGAGTGCTGAGACTAAAGGCGTGCACCACCACCGCCTGCCCTGGCCACTTGTTTAACTTGGTGAAGGTACAGATGGTTGTAAGACACCATGTGGATATTAGGAATCTTCTGGAAGAGCAGCCTATGCTGTAAACTGTTTAGCCATCTCTCCAGCACCCAATTTTTAAATTTTTTTAAAGATCTATTTTTATTTTCAGTTATATGTTCATGTATGTCTGAGTGTGGGTTTATACACATGCGTGTGGTACCCATGGAAGCTAGAAGAGGGCATTGAATCCCCTGGAGCTAGAGTTACAGGTAATTTTAAGCCACTTGATACAGGTACTGGGGAGCCAAATTCTGGTCCTCTGCAGGAGCAGCATGTGCTCTTAACCACGGAGCCGTCTCTAGCCCCTCCATTCATTTTTTTAAATACTTGCCTTGTCTGCAATCCTCAAGATGCAACAGCAGAGGGTTGCAGTGAGTTCAAGGTCAGACTGGTCAACATTGCAAGTTTCAGGCCGACCAGGTCTACATAGTAAGACCCTAAATCCAAAAAAAAAAAAAACGCATCATTAATTTGTGGCAAATGAATTCACAGATCAACACCAATCTACCAACTACATTCTGAGTACACAGCTATGGAATCCCCAAACAGTTTGCACCTGGTACACAGTAACATCACTGTCCATGTTCAGGAAATGATGTGTGAATGAGATGGACTGCATGATCACAGTCGATGACCAGGTAGGAGAGTGGAAATGTTGACTGGGAGGGAATGATTGAGAAGGTGAAGGCTGGAGACTGCTATCCCACAGGAAACTTTTCTCATCATTCTTAACATCATCCCTTTGACTTTCTTAGCCAGACAGATGCATACAGTCTACCCCTGTATGGACTCCTGAGGAACGGTTGTGGCTTTGCAGTGCTGTGAGTGCAGAAAGAGCCCACTTGCTTATCTGAACTAGCTCTCTATGGCAGTCCTACGATTGGCCGGGCTTGGCTTCAGATACTGCCCCCTCTTAGACCAGTGCACATCTCCATGTGTAAGATGACCCATTCTGCCAGATGCTTTCCTCCTGAGATTTCCTCTCTTTATCTTCTCATAACAGTATCCAAATAGACTAAGAGGTCGTTTTTACCAAAATCTTCGTTACAAGCAAACCTCTATGTCAACTAAAGTAATTTCAGGTTGTTTTACAACATTAAATCTTCAGTTTAAAACTGAACTTGTAAGTTCTTGAATCCCCTTGAAATGAAATAAATTCATGGTCTTATTCAGTGTATAGTAAAGCAAGAAAACTACTATTTAAACACCAAACACAATAATACTCAAAGAAGATTATTATTTTGAAATATTTAAACTCAAATATTTAAGTACAGCTTATAATAAGGAAGTTTTATTGCCGTGAGTAGAATTTTATTACCTGTGTGAATTTGTACAGCTTCAGTAATTTCATATTATTCTCTACTAAGCATATCCCAAAAGAATGACGTCAGGAAGGATCAGAGAACCATTACCATGGTATATTTAGGGTCTGCTTGCATTTCTTACTTGGATCAGTTTTTTTAACTCTGGTGGCCTGTCTTCACCAAGGGACCCAGGAGCCTGCAGCTGCCACCCTCCCCTGGAGTGTCCAGTGTGGACAGACTGAATGCCACCTGCGCTGGTTTTGAGCTGCAGTCGATTCTGTACTACTGTTTCTCTCTCTGGGACCAGTGGCACATAGGGGAGCTGGTAGTGCCAAAGACTGTGCTCCAGAGGCACAGCCGCCAGAGTCAGCAGTGAGAGGCCAGCTTTAGAGCTAACCTCCTGGTTAGTTAACAGAATGTCTGTCTAGCGTGAGTGAAGCCCTGAGTCTAGTCCCCAGCCCCACCTAAGACTGGGTGTAGTTTATGCTTATAATCAAAGCACTTAGGAGATAGGGGCAAAAGGACCAGAAGTTCAAGGCCAGCCTAAGCTATGTGAGACTGCCACCAAAAAATAAGTAAGTAAAACTTGACCACTAACTGGTTTTGAAACCTTTGAACTTTCATCCTGGAACCAAAAGTAGCTCATCAAAATAGGGGTAATAATAATAATGCCTATTTCATAGGAGTCTGAGGATTCTTACAAATATGGATAAAGCTTGTAGCATTTTAGTGACATAAAATACCTATTAGCCATCATTATATAGTCAATAGAAACTTGAAAGACATCTGTTTCTGCCAAGGATTCTTTTTTTTTTTTTTTTTTGGTTTTTCGAAACAGGGTTTCTCTGCTACCAAGGATTCTTATCATCAAAGAAATGCATAGGATAGATCACCTGGTAACAGAATTCCTTCTTTTTTTCAGTTTCTTCTCTTCATTAAAACAGAAATTTGCTTAGGTGTTGCCCATCTGATCAGGACCGTTTATTAACATTTGGTCAGGACCGTTTATTAACGTGTGATCAGGACCGTTTATTAACGTGTGATCAGGGCCGTTTATTAACATTTGATCAGGCCGGGCGTTGGTGGCGCACGCCTTTAATCCCAGCACTCGGGAGGCAGAGCCAGGCGGATCTCTGTGAGTTCGAGGCCAGCCTGGGCTACCAAGTAAGCTCCAGGAAAGGCACAAAGCTACACAGAGAAACCCTGTCTTGAAAAACCAAAAAAAAAAAACATTTGATCAGGACCATTTATTAACATGTGCTAACTATGTCACATAATTTCTCTGGATAGTTTTTCAGGAAAGTTTTCTTAATTGCTTCAGAAATTAGGGGAAGCTGGGCAGTGGTAGCACACGCCTTTAATCTCAGCACTCAGAGGCAGGTATCTCTCTGACTTTGAGGCCAGCCTGGTATATAGAGTGAGTTTCAGGACAGCCAGGACTACACAGAGAAACCGTCTTGAGGGGGAAAAAAAGAAAAAAGAAATTAAAGGAACAGATATCTTCTGGTTCTTTCGAGCACTTTTATACCATTTGTTGTTCTGTAAGTCTATGTTAAGGTTCCTGATTTCCATGGAGAGGCCCGGAGAGTGGGCACGTCCCTCCTTTAGTTTGCTGTAGTCCAGTGAAGCATGTCTAGAAGTTCAGAAATTCACAGAAGGTCATGTTGCCTGGATGCTGCCAAGAGACCCCGCATTCAAGCTTCTGGGTGTTCTCTGCACACAGAAGAGAAGTGGTTCAGTTTGTTGTTGGTTCCCAGAGCACTGCCAGGGGAGACTTACACTCCTGGGTCTCTGTGTCCTCAGGAGGGAATGGTGAAGACGCTGTTAGTCTAGCCCATCTTCAGCTTAGTAACCAGCTGGACTGGTTCCCAGATCCATTCTGACGGGGGTAGGTTCCTGCAGGCCTCTTACTAGTACTCCTCCGTACCTGCCAACTCGATAACCCAGGGCGTGCTTTCTTCTGGTTTTGGACAGTTGATCATTTTCCCTCACTGCCCATCTCTCCTCTTCCCCATACCAGCTTGCCCTTCTTTCTGTACACAAGTATAAAAATCTCCCTTCCTGGAAGCTTCTTTTGCTCCGTAGCCCCACTCTGCTCATCCACCATGACCTCTCTCCCTGTCTGGTGGGACGGACTTCAGTGACTGTAATGTTGTTTCTTTCTGTTCTTTAAGATAATTTTCCTTCCAGAACCACACAGCTACTCAGAATTTGGCTTCTGGGCTATTTATTAGCTTTAGCCTCACTTGGGAACTGGTTGGAAATACAGAATCACAGTTCCTAACTGAGACCCACTGAATCTGGTGATTTCTGTGAGCATAAGAGTTTAAGAAAGCCAGCCCTAGCTGAGCCCAGTAACACACCTACTACTGCTCAGAAAGCTGAGGCAGGAGCATGACAAATCTAAGCCATCCTGGACAACTTAGGGAGATCCCTGTCTCAAAATAAACTGTGCATAAGGATAAAGAAATGGATAAGGGTGCTAGCTCAATCAATGGTAGAATGCCTGTCTAGCATACTGGAGACTCTGAGATCAATCCCCAGTA
The DNA here is from genome assembly GCA_902168405.1 of Peromyscus aztecus. Lineage (NCBI taxonomy): Eukaryota > Metazoa > Chordata > Mammalia > Rodentia > Cricetidae > Peromyscus > Peromyscus aztecus. The sequence continues at coordinate 35,139 of CABHPQ010002395.1, read as the reverse complement.
CTCAAGGGATTTCAGCCCTACTGGAAATCACCTTTGCTCAGAGACGGGAGAAACTGCTGTCAACTAGTAGTTCCCAACCTGGCTTTCAGTGGAATCATATGGGTATCCTAAATATATATATTTGGTTTTGCTTTTTGTTTTTCAAGATAGGGTTTCTCTGTGTAGCCCTGGCTGTACTGAACTCACTCTGTAGACCAGGCTGGCCTTGAACTCAGGGATCTACCTGCCTATGACTCCAGTGCTGGGACTAAAGGTGTATGTATGCTACCACCCAGCTAATATTTATTTGTATGTGTATGTGCCTGTATGTGTAAGTACAAGAGCCTGTTAAGGTCAGAAGAGGCATCAACCCAGGTCCTCTGCAAGAACAGTAGTGCTCTTAACCACTGAGCTATCTCTCCAGCCTCTACATGGCAAATCTTGAAAACTACTGATGCCTGAGTTCTGCCTCCAGAGATTGTAATTTGATTGGTTTGAGTGGGAGTTTTAAAGTTCTGATTGTAACAAGCAGCCAGGGTTGAACCATTGATATTCATCAAAAATTTTTTTTTAATTTATTTATTTATTTATTTATTTATTTATTTATTATGTATACAATGTTCTGCCTGTATGTATGTCTGTAGGCCAGAAGAGGGCACTATAGATGGTTGTGAGCCACCATGTGGTTGCTGGGAATTGAACTCGGGTCCTCTGGAAGAGCAGCCAGTGCTCTTAACCTCTGAGCCATCTCTCCAGCCCCCTATTCATCAAAATTTTTAAATATGTCCCATGTGACCAATGCTGGCCTCAGACTTGCTGTGTAACGAGGGATGTTCTTGCAGTCCTGATTTCTACCTTAACTGCTGGAATTATAAGTGTGCTATACCACGTCCAACAAAAGGGTTTAGTTTGGAAGTTTTTCTTTTCTATTGTTATTGTTTGCAGTACTAGGGATTGAACTTGGGTATTCATGCTCCCTAGGCCAAGTACTGCTATACCACTGAGCTATATCCCCAGCCCAGGTATTGTTAATGACCTTTATATTTTCACCTGTGTGTTATTAGGGGCACTGTGTTTCTAATTTTCCCTTCTAGGTCCTTAGTTTAGTTAGAATTGTGTTCAAGAACAGAAATAAGTCATAATTTGAGTTCTAACATAGAAAGCTAGAAAATTCCAAGCTAAACATCATGAAAACCTTGACAGTTTGTGGTTGGCTGAACTGTGTGGTGATCCTCAAACATCAAAACAGCTCAGTGATAGAGTGCTTGCCCAGCTTGCAGAGGGCTCTGGCACTGGAAAAAAAAAAAAAAAAAAAGAATTAAGGATAAAGATTTGGCAAACCTTTAGAAATAAGTGTCAGCCTCAAAAACACTGATCTGCTGCCGTGTGTGGTGACACACACCTTTGATCCCAGCACTTAGGAGGCAGAGGGAGGCAGATCTCTGAGTTTGAGACCAATCTGGTCTGAAAATTGAGTTCCAAGACATCCGTGGCTACATAGAGAAACCCTGTCTTGAAAAGCCAAAATGAAAAAGAAAGGAAACAATGATCTACTTATAAAGCTATTTTGAGATGAGCATGTAGCCCAGTGGTAGAGTATATACAAGTCCTGGTTCCACACTTCTCAGAAATGTGCAGTGCCAGAAAATTGGTTTTATTGTGTGTACTTAAGCATGCTTTATGTGTATTGTGTATATTGTGTATACACACATTATGTGTATTGTGAGGGCGTGCCACAGCACACTTGTGACAGTGAGTTCTCTTTGTCTTTTCACGTGGGTTCTCGGGATCAAAGTCAGGTCATCAGATTATGCAGCAATCATCTTCACCCACTGAGCTGTCTCAGAGCTCTCCTGCAGAACATTAGGACCCTCCGGCGTTAGCCTCCTGAGTGCATGGTCAACCACAGCTGGCAGCCTTAGCTCATTCAGGAGTTGGAGAAAAGTGTGAAAGGATTTGAACATGTTCTCACTGTATAGCTCAGACTGGCCCAGAACTCATTATCCAAACTGGCCTTAAATTCACAACAGTCGAGCCAGGCGGTGGTGGCGCACACCTTTAATTCCAGCACTTGGGAGGCAGAGGCAGGCGGATCTCTGAGTTCGAGGCCAGCCCAGGCTACAGAGTGAATTCCAGGAAAGGTGCAAAGCTACACAGAGAAACCCTGTCTCGAAAACCAAAAAAAAAAAAAAAAAATTGACAACAGTCCTCACCAGGCAGTGGTGGCACATGCCTTAATCATAGCATTTGGGGGGCAGGGACAGGTGAATCTCTTGAGTTGAGGTTAGCCTGGTCTACAGAACGAGTTACGGAACAGCCAAGCTACACAAAGAAACCCTGTCTTGAAAAAAAACCAAAACAAAAAACCAAAATTCACTACAATCCTCTTGCCTCAGCCTCCCCAGTGCTGGGATTACAGACATAAGCCGCCATGCCCGGCTCCTTTTTTAGAGTCTACATCTCATGCAGAGAGACTTGTGCAGCTGTACCTGTTGTATAACGTGTGGACAAGATGTGAGCTTGAGTAGTGCTTGGTCTGAGTTTGTCTTTACTGAAACTGTAGCCTATCAGCTTGGCTATCTTGTCCAGATATGCAAATCGGGAAAAGAGGAGATACCTGGGTGTGGCACAGGCCTGAAAGGAGATACAGGTTAGTGAGTGGATACTCGGTCTCAGAGGCGTGTTTTAGACACTGATAGTTATCTTATCTCACGGGCAAGCCAAAGACGGTACTTTGCACAAGCCTCTTGTATAGATCATGCTTCTCACATCGCTTTGTAACTACTCTCTTACCTGGTGCTTCTCTACCTGGAGGAGACTCTAAGGCCCAAAGCAGATCATACCTTAGTAATCATGGCCTCAGTCCTGAGCCCAATGTTCATAATTGTTTAGTAAATGCTAGATGAATGCAGTGCCTAATTAACCTTTACCAGCATGACTTGGTCAGTTTCAAATCAGGATTAATACCGCCTTTTTTGTACCAATCATAGTTTTATACCAGTAAGGGTTTAGCAACTGTAAAGTAGGCAACTGTTCTGGAATTCAAGAGGGGAAAAAATGGAAGAATTTGTGAACTTTAAAATTCTGTCAAAACTTTGATACTCTGTTTTTTGAGACAGGGTTTCTCTGTGTTTGTTTTTTGAGACAGGGTTTCTCTGTCCTGGAACTCCTCTGTAGACCAGGCTGGCCTCAAACTCAGAGATCCGCCTGCCTCTGCCTCCTCCCTAGTGCTGGGATTAAAGGTTTGCAACACATAACCTGCTTGTTGTTTGTCTTTTTTTTTTTTTTTTTTTTTTTTTTTTGTTTTTTTGAGACAGGGTTTCTCTGTGTAGCTTTGGAGCCTTTCCTGGAACTCACTCTGTAGCCCAGGCTGGCCTCAAACTCAAAGAGGTCCGCCTGCCTCTGCCTCCCAAGTGCTAGAATTAAAGGCGTGCGCCACCAC
>CABHPQ010002395.1:17757-31618 GCA_902168405.1 Peromyscus aztecus | reverse complement strand
GCTGGATGATGATGGAACAGGTCTTTAATCCCAGCACTCTGGAGGCAGAGGCAGATAGATCTCTGTGAGTTCAAGGCCAGCCTGGTCTACGTAGTGAGTTCTAGGACAGCCAGGACTTTGTAGAAAGACCCTATCTCAAATAAACTGAAAGAAAAGAAACACAGGACATCAAAGCCATGTTTATTTAATTCCCAAGAACTTGAACCTGTTGTCTCTATCTCTGAAGCATTTGATTTTCCTCAACAAGAGAAATTTACTTTTGTATTGCTGTTTTGTCTTACTGTGGTTTATTTTCTTTCGGTTGACTGTTTTGGAAGAGTGCTTCAGACCTCAAATATTTTAAGAGTTTTAGCTCAGAGACCATGTTTTTCCAAACTTTTTTCAAAGCTTGGAAATTTATAAGCACCTAAACTGGATGTGATGGTGTGTGTGTATTTCATCCCCACACTGAGGAGGCATAGACAGGCAGATCTCTGTAAATTCAAGGCCAGTCTGTTGCTATGCACATGAGTTCCCAGCCAGCCCAGCCAGAGTTACATAGTAAGACCCTGGCTAAGATAGGTAGGTAGGTATATAGATATAGATATAGGTATAGGTATATATAGAGAGAGATAGGCTGGCATGCTTGCCTATAAATCTATATATCTGTATCTCTTGAATATTGACTTCTGACTAGAAATCAGTTTATGAACATAGATATATTATCTGACAGTTTCATTTCATGTTCCATTCATTTCAAAAAGGATTCTAGGAACATGTAGTTACAGTCTCTGCGCCAGGTCAGATCAGACTCCATAGAGTGAAGACCGTCCTTCCCATGCCCTTTCAGGTTTGCCCGATTCTGGAGGTTTGTTCTTTGAAATGTCACTTTGGGGAGAGCTGTCCTTGCCCGTCCTCAGGAGGCTTGGCTCTAACAAGAGCTTGTCCCTTTCCCTCAGGAAACTGGAGGACGGAGAGCTCTTTGCTGACAGAAACGTGGGTTTCATCTTGATGCCCAGTGGCATTTCTGACCCTGAACTGATCTTTCTCAGAACAAAATGCAGGGCTTCCGGGATGCTTTCTTTCTGAAAGTCAGAGTCTAGTGGCACTCCCTGGAGGAAAACCTGGGTTCTGGCTCTCTGGGGAGTGGTGTTGGAGCCAGAGCTGGTGACGGTGCTCAGCTCTCCCTGGGGAAATCCTGGAGGGGAAGAACAGAAGACCTGGCCTGTTAGGATTGCCTGACGCTAATTCAGAGACCCAGGGCACTTTCGACCTTGAAAGAAATCAACCTAGAGTACCCCTTCATCTCCCTCCCACTGCTTACTAGATTTAGTGGGAGGCAAAGTTTGAATATCTCCAAAACTTAATTTTCTTGTTCAGAAATTAAAGGGAATAAAACCTCAAAGATTTTTGTGTTTGTAATTCATCTGATGCAGAGTTTAGTACAGCATCTCTTAAAGAGATAAGCATAAGGGATTAGATTTTAATGTTTGTGTATCTGGGTGTTTGTTTACACCAGGGTTTACCACATGTCTTCAATTTCATGTAAAATGTTGTAAATATATACTTTCCTATAATGTAACTTTTAAGTTTTCCTCCAATAACTTTTAAAATATATTCATACCCTGTAACTTGTTAACTTTCTAAGTGTATTCCACATGCTTCTAATATTAAAGATATTAAGAATTAGACGAGTAAAATTATTAATGGTAATAGTCAGTAGGTGTGAATAAAGATGTTTATATGAAAGGAAAAAAAAAGAGATAAGCATAAAGTATGAAACAAGATTTAGAATGTAGATGTTAGATTTTAAATGTAAGAGAAAATAACTGGACCAGCTAATAAGGCAGACTGTGTCGGTACAGCGTGAATGAGTGAATTCTGTGTTCCAGGCACTCTTAGTGTTGTTTTGAACAGTGCAGTCCTGGGGCTGGAACTTAAGAACTGGCATATACTGAGCAAGTGCTCTGTCACTGAGCTACATCCCCAGGCTTTCATTAGCTTTTTTTTTTTTTTTTTGGAGCTGAGGATTAAACCCAGGGCCTTACACTTGCTAAGCAATCGCTCTACCACTGAGCTAAATCCCCAACCCCTTTCATTAGCTTTAATACATTGAATCTTGTTTAATTTGCACAAAAGTCATGTATTTATTATGTTTTAGAGTTTAGGCAGGCTAAGTATCAAAAAGCTACGGGGCAAGACAGGTGGCTCAGTGGTTAAGTGCACATGATGCTCTTGCAGAAGACCCGGGTTTTTGTCTCAGCACCCATATGGTGGCTCACAACCATCCCTAGCTCCAGTTCCAGGGGATCTGATGCATTCTTCTTACCAGACACATGCATGGTGCGAAGATACATGCATGCAAAACACTCATACACATAAAATCTTTAAAAAAAAGAAAAGTTAAATAAGTTAAGGCCTGGAGCTGGTGAGATACTCAGTGGGTAAAGGCACTTGCTTTAAAAAGGCCGGCAGCCTGAGTTCAATCCCTCTAACCCTCACAGAGGTGGAAGAAGAGAAGTATGAAGTTGTCCTTTGACCTCACATGTGCTCTCCCAGACACAGGCGATGAACTCACACACAGTAATAATTTTAATTAAAAAAAAAATCGCTCCGGGCAGTGGTGGCACACGCCTTTAATCCCAGCACTCGGGAGGCAGAGTCAGGTGGATCTCTGTGAGTTCAAGGCCAGCCTGGGCTACCAAGTGAGTTCCAGGAAAGAGGCGCAAAGCTACACAGAGAAACCCTGTCTCGAAAAAAAAAAAAAAATCACAAAACTATTAAATGGTGTAGCCATGATTGTACCCAAAGCCATGATTGTACTCCACATTTTGCTGTATCTGATGGAAGAGATAAAGTAGAGCTGAACATGAGAGAACCCTGGAATGTGAATGAATAGAGAGAACAGAAAGGGTGAGAAATCCCCACTAGAGAAGTATAAAAAGGATTAGGGAGCTCACATGGAGAGAGAGACTGTTCAGTGATTAGCCATCTTTGGCTAGAACAGATAATTTTTGAGCTGAGGTAGAAACAACCTAGTCAAAGGCATTGACCTATGTAATCTAGACCTGATCTAGAGAAAGGGCCAGGGGATGCATTGGAAGGTTCTGAACATTGAACTAGCATTAGACAAGGTGATGATTAAGAAAGACTATTCTGAGGCTGGAGAGATGGCTCAGTGATTAAGAGCACTTCTCTTCCAGAGGACCTGGGTTCAATTCCCAGCAACCATGTGGTGGCTCACACCTTTAATTCCAGCAAAGGCAGGTGGATCTCTGTGAGTTTGAGGTCAGCATGGATTACAGAGAGAGTTCCAGGACAGACTGGGCAACACAGAGAAACCCTGTCACAAGGAGAAAAAAAAAGAATATTCTGGTGGCACTGGGTTGAAATGGAAAGAATGAAGGAACAAAAGCAGTTAGGAGTTCTCGCAAAAACCCAATGGTGACGTGGAAATGTAACAGCCATTTCAGTAGGAGAAATGTCAGGACCTGGGATACTGTCTAGGAAGGAAAGTCACAGGGAGTCATTCAACAACCAGAGAGAAAGTACAAAGAGAAGTTCGGCACCAAAGTAAGTTTACTCTCATTTAGTAGACTAGACACCTTGAGAACAGTTAACAAATGATCATAACTACTCTTGCCATAGACTTACTGTACCCCCAGGTGCCAGCCTCTCCAGGCCACAGTCATTTCTGATACCACTGTAGATGTAACCGTCTTATTAAATAAGAAACACAGAGCCAAATGCAGAGTTAAAAGCCCAAGAGGTCAGAGCAGTAGCTGAGAGCTGAGACTGAAAACCTCCTTCTTACCCTTCCTGCCACTGCTGTCCCTTTTTTTTTTTTTTCCTGCTAGCTCAGTCAGTAGAGCATGAGACTCTTAATCTCAGGGTCATTGGTTCGTGCCCCACGTTGGGTGCCATACCACTCCCTCAAAAGTGGCTTTGGGCAGTGGCACCCATCACAAAAATGTCCATTTTCAGTTGAACCCTTGCTCTTCAGCTCACAAGTCCTGCTACACCTGCCCTCCCGCCCTCGCTGCAGCAGGAGAAAACAGCGCTTCCCCCATGTCCCGCTACACCTGCCCTCCCGCCCTCGCTGCAGCAGGAGAAACGGTCCCGCCTAATATTCATGCTGTTCTTTCTTATGAAAGTGTTCTCACAGTAAAGTTCTGGCCCTTTGCCTGTCACATTCCAAATATTTTTCTCATTTTTCATTTGACTTAACTTTACGGTTTTAATTTACAGGTTTTCTGTTTTTACTTTCTGAAGTGCTTTCAAAATTAAAGTTGCCTACTCAGGTAATAAACAAATACATTCTCCTTGGAAATTTTTAGGTTTTTTTGTTTTTTGTTTGTTTTTTTTTTTTTTCTGTGCATGGGTTTTTTTGCCTGTGTGTATGTCTGTGCACCACATGTGTTCCTGGTGCCCATGGAGGCCAGAAGAGGGTGTCGATCCCCTGGAACTGGAGTTACAGATGGTTGTGAGTCACCAGGTATGGGTCCTGGGAACCAAACTGGGTTGTTTACAAGAACAGCTAGTGCTCTTAACCTCTGAGCCCTCTTCTCTGGTTCCAAAATTCTTTCTTGTTTGGTTTTTTGAGACAGGGTCTCACTGTGTCACCCTGACTGGCCTAGAACTTGCTATGTAAACCAGGCTGGCCTTAAACTCACAGAGATCCAGCTGTGCCTCCCCAGGGTTAGGAATAAAGGTATATGCCACCATACCTAGCATAATTTTTAAAATTACATTTATGTGCATGTGTGCTTAAGCATGTGCTCAGGTGTTTGTGGTAGGACATACTTGTAGAGGTCAGAGGACCAATTTGTGGAGTCAGATCTCTCCTCCTAGGTTTATGTGAGTTCTGGGGACCAATCTTGGGTCACAGGCTTTCATAGCTGGCACCATTACCCCCACAGAGCCATCTCTCCAGCCCAGCTTTTGGTTTTTTGAGACATAATCTCCTTACGTAACCCAAGCTGGTCTAGAACATGTAATCCTTCTGCCTCATACTCTCCAGAGCTGAGATTTATATAGGTTATGTACTACAACATCCAGCAACTTTATATATACACACACACACATACACACACACATAGAATTTTTTTTTTCCAGAGACAAGGTTTCTCTGTGTATCCCTGGCTATCCTGGAACTCGATCCGTAGACCAGGCTGTCCTCAAACTCAGATTCCCTGCCTCTTCCTCCCAAGTGCTGGGATTAAAGGCCTGTGCCACCATGCCTGGCTTAAAGGAAAAATAAATAATACTGTTTTACCTGACTAATATGTGCCCTATAATTGTCCCACAAGTTCATTTAATGACCACAGGTTACAGACTTGAAGACTCAGACTTGGCTTCCATAAGATCTTTTAAATGAAGAATGTTAAGTGAGAAGGGAGGGAGTTAGAAGTTGAGCAAAGGGAAGTGAGAAAGGAACTCTGTAGAGTCCCCTGCCCCCGATCTACAGAGTTTCCTTCTTCCCTTTCTCTTGTGATACTTCCACGTTTGCCAAGCAGCACCCGCCAGTCTCAGGGCCTCTCGGATTGCTTGGGTCCCTCTGCTGTTTGGCTCGCTGTTTCCAGGGGACGAGCAGGGAGGGAATCCACAGCCTCTGCTGTTGTTCCCAGTCAGAAGCAACCAGCTCCATAGTCCTCCCCTGGGACTGACTCACAGCAGAGGGAAATAACGTGACAAATTGACAGAGGCCACACCATGAAGTTACCATAGAATTTCGGGCTCTTTTGGTCATACGGTTAGTGTTATCCTGGAAGTAGTTTCAGATACAGATAGTTTTGTCTTGCTGTACGAGGAGGTCCTGAGAATAGGAATGTGCTTATCATAAAGGGCACTCTGTAAGCAATGATGCAATTTAGATTCTATTGCTTAAAAAAGGAAAAAATGCAATTTATTGAAGAGATCAGATGGGGGAAAAAATGTGGAAGAAAAAGGCCAGGTGGTGGTGGCGCACACCTTTAATCCCAGCACTCGGGAGGCAGAGGCAGGCAGTCTCTGAGTTCAAGACCAGCCTGGTCTACAGAGAGAGTTCTAGGATAGCCAAGGCTACACAGAGGAACCCTGTCTTGAAACCACTACCCCTCCCCCTCAAAAAGAAAGTGTGGACATGTGTAGAGGTCATTTGGGCTGAGGAGTTCAGTGCCTGAATATGCCACCTGTTTCTAAACTGCCAGGCATCAACCGCAAGGCCTTTGCAGGTGTCTTAGGGTGTCATGACCAATGCCGGGAGGTGGTGGTGCACGCCTTTAATCCCAGCACTCGGGGGGAGCAGAGGCAGGCGGATCTTTGTGAGTTCGAGGTCAGCCTGGTCTACAGAGCGAGATCCAGGACAGGCACCAAAACTACACAGAGAAACCCTGTCTTGAAAAACAAAAAACAAACACCATTACCAAGCCGGGCATGGTGGCACATACCTTTAATCCCAGCACTTGGGAGGCTGTAGCAGGTTGATCTCTAGGTTTGAGGCCAACTTGGTCTACAAAGAGAGTTCCAGGACAGCCAAGGCTACACAGAGGAACCCTGTCTGGGGGTGGGGGAAAAAAAAAAAAAAAGACCAAAAGCAATTTAGGAACTTGGAGAGGAAAGGGTTTATTTGACCTACACTTTGGCATCACAGTCCATCATTGAAGGAAGGCAGGTCAGAAACTCAAGAAAGCCAAAAATCTGGAGGCAGAACCTGATGCAGAGGTCATGAAGGGGTGCTGCTTACTGGCTTGCTCCTCATGTCTTGCCCAGCCTGCTTTCTTATAGAACCCAGGACCTCCTGCCCAACAGTGGCCCCACCCACAACGGGATGGCCCTCCCAAATCAATCACTAATTAAGAAAATGACCTACAGGGGCTGTAGAGTTGGCTCAGTGGTTGGAAGATTGAGAGCAGAGGACCCGGGTTCAGTGCACAACTGAAAGAGGGTATCTGGTACCCTCTTCTGACCTCTGTGGTATCAGGCACACATGGTACACATACTTACATGCAGGCAGAACACTCACACATGAAAACAGAAAGAAAATGCCCTACAGCTTGCCTACAGCCCCATCTTAAGGAGGCATTTCTCAGCTGAAGTTCCTCTTTCAGGTACCTCTAGCTTCAGTCAAGCTGATGTCAAAACTAGCTTGACACACAAGCTCAGCACTTAGTAAGACATACCCTTTCCTTTCTTGTTGTCCCCAAGATCTCATTTTAATGGTAACATCACCACAATATAAAACATTCCAGCTCTTTAACAATTCAAACACTTAAAAGTCCAAAGTTTCTTTAAAATATTCAGAAATCTCTCTGAAAATAAAGTCTCTTTAAAAGTTCGAAGTCTCGCCGGGCGTTGGTGGCGCACGCCTTTAATCCCAGCACTCGGGAGGCAGAGGCAGGTGGATCTCTGTGAGTTCGAGGCCAGCCTGGGCTACCAAGTGAGTTCCAGGAAAGGCGCAATGCTACACAGAGAAACCCTGTCTTGAAAAACCAAAAAAAAAAAAAAAAAAAGTTCGAAGTCTCTCAACTGTACTCTTCAGTAGATGAGAATGAGAGACAGGATGAAAACACATGAACAACATGGAGGACCACAGTAGGTTTTCTGGGAATTGTGAGGGACTGAATGCATAAAACCAAAACCAAACACTAAAATCACCTTTTAGTTACTTTATTAAAGCTAGATTAAAAGCCAGGTATGTTGGGGTTGGGGATTTAGCTCAGTGGTAGAGCGCTTGCCTAGCAAGCACAAGGCCCTGGGTTCGGTCCTCATCTCCAGAAGGAAAAAAAAACCAGGTATGTTAGTACACACTTAGTACCTCAGCACTCATGAGGCAGGGCAGTTGTCACAAGTTCAAGGCTAGCCTGGCCCACCTTGTTCTGGGCTAATCAGGACTGCTTAGCAAGAGCCTTTCATTTTCTGAACCCCTTGCTCCCCAACAAATAAAAAGCCAGGAAGACAGAATAAGGTGATGTATGCTGTTAGAGAATTTGAAAATAATTGATCTCCTTGGGGGAGGGGTGGTTAATTGGTTGGTTGAGTTTGTTTTTATTACTATTATTTTTAGTCATGTATGTGTGTGAGCTGGTGCCTGTTGGATCACCTGGAGTTGAAATCACAGGCAGATTTGAGACAGTCTCCTCTTACATAGTTGTGGCTGTCCCGGAACTTGTAATATAGACTAGACTAGCCTAACTCACAGAGATCCACCTGCTTCTGCTGGGGTTAAAGGCATGGGCTACTATGCTCGGTGACTTCTTTGGGGAGTTTTTAATACTAAATAACTATAGTATCCCACACTTGCATCATGTTCTATAAGATATAAATGCTTTTTTAAGCATTTTGTGTAATCTTGTCCCAACCTGAAGACCCTAGTTTTATATGTTGCTTGTATTTACAACTAGATACAAAATACACGAAAATAATGTGTTTAAATTGACTGTATTTGAATACACTGAAACTAGGCTGGGTTAAAGACCCGTGACTGCGTGTGGCAGGTGTCCTGCTGTAGTGCACTCACTGCTCTCTTGGCTTTTCCCTGTGACTGACTACAGTAACACACCCTGCGGTCTCCGTCTGTTCCTTCCTAACACAAGTAAAAGCCTGTGACTCTTTATGTAGATATTTCCTCTTTGGGGGCAGGGGGATCCAAGACAGGGTTTCTCTGTAGCTTTGGAGCCTGTCCCGGAACTTGTTCTGTAGACCAGGCTGGCCTTGAACTCACAGAAATAGGCCTGCCTCTGCCTCCCAAATGCTGGGATTAAAGGCGTGCGCCACCACTGCCTGGCAATTTCAAATACTTTTAAGGAGATTGCTTACTATTTCAAATTCTAGCTGAATGTTGTTCATGCCTATAATCCAGTGCCCTGGAGACAGAGGTTGGAGGATCATTAAGTTTGAGGCCAGCCTGGTCTACCTAGCAAGGATAAAATAAAATAAAAAGTGGCACAATTTACGTGATAAGTTACATGAAATTGTGAGTATCTTCCAGTTAAGGCTTTCTGAGGAGTCCTCCTCTGCCCATTCCAAGAACCTTATCTGCCAAGACAATCATATAATACTTAAATAGCACAAAAATAAACAAGAACTATGCAGTCTGGTCTGCAGACTTCCCAGACTTCCTTTTTATTCTCTTCTGCCCTGGCCCTGTCTCCATCCTGAGGCGTAGACGGGCATCCCAGCTGCATCTTCCCAACCCTCCACCCCACTCCTCCCATTGCGTCTTTCGGGCTCCCTGTGTGTGGAGTGTGTTTCTTTTCTCTCTTCCTTCTCTGACCCCCGCTTTCTCTCTCTACTGTCTTCTCTTTTCTGACTTCTCACTCCTCCTCCTTCAACTGGCCACTGAGGTTCTGGCATGTACAGTCAGTCTGCTTACTATAGAGAAGTTGATGTTGACCATTTCCACGTAAAACTAAGACTTCTGGAACCGAGTGTTCATCCCCAGTGCCTCTGCGTGGTTGCTGGATGATACTTGTAGTCTTTTAGTTCATTCCCTTCATTTTCATCTCTCAGAGAAATGGACCTGGTCCCCGCTCCTCTGACAGGTCCTCTGGTTTCTCCCCAGCCCCCCTCCACTCCTTCATCAGTGCCTCTGCACCCACTTCTGGCTCCAGCTCCTGTACTAGCTCATCTACGTTCTTTCTTGTTTTTAGTCTATGCATGAGTGTTGTTCCTGCGTGTGTGTGTGTGTGTGTGTGTGTGTGTGTGTGTGTGTGTATGTGCACTACATGTGTCCAGGTGTCTGTGGAGGCCAAAAGAGTGCCTTGGATCACCTGGAACTGACACTCCAGATGTTTGTGAGCCACCATGTGGGTTCTGGGAACCCGAGCTCTCAGCAAGAGCAGAAAGTTCTCTTACCTAACCACTGAGCGACCTGTTCAGCCCCCACATAGATTCCTTAACAAAAAAGATTCATAAAACCTTCCCTTTAAGCTAAGAGCCTCCCATCTGTCTTGTTATTTGCTTTCTTTCTTTCTTTCTTTTTTTTTTTTTTTATCTTTCTGGAGGCTCAAAACTTTGCAAGCTTTAATAAGTTTCACTCTGAAACTTATCATTTTACTCTGAAACTTAAAATGTTTTGTTTTTTATTTATGTGTGTATTTGTGTTTGTACATGTATGTATGTGAGCATGTGAATGCCACAGCTTACATGTAATGGTCAGAGGACAACTCATGGAAGTGGCTTCTCTCCTTCCACCATGTGGGTACTCCAGAGATTGAATTCAGATCATCAAGTGTGGTGGTGATCCCCTCACCAGCCCTGAAGCGTATTTTAAAGCCGTTGGTTTTCTTACATGTGAGAGCATTTTACTTGGCTGGTCCCGAATAAGGGGCCTAATACCAAGAGGATCTTCCAGTAGCAAAGGAGTGCTCCTCTGCTCATCCTCCTTACAAACACCAGGGAGCCTTTAAAAGAGATGGCCTGGCTGACCCAGAGGGTGGTGTTTATAAATAGTACTCAGCACCCCCTCCTTTAAAGCCTGTCTCCCTAATCCTCTCTCTAGATTGGAGGTGACTTGACCTTTGAGCCTTAAAACTCAGGTCATTTTTTTTTCTCTCAAAATTCTGCATAACAAAATGCTGTTGAAGTAAAAAAAAAAATTTTATAATTTTATGTATATGGGTGTTCTGCCTACATGTCTGTCTGCATGCCACTTGTATGCAGGCCTCACTGAAGTCAGAAGGGGGCATGGGATCCCTGGACTGGACTTAGAGACAGTTTTGAGCTGCCATGTGGACGCTGGAAATTAAACCTGAGACCTCCAGAAGAGCAGCCGGCGCCCTTAACTGCTGAGCCATCTCTCCAGCCCCAAAGCAAAAATGTTTTCAACCAGATGGTCAGTCATCAGATCTTGTCTTTCACTTTTGGAAGCCAGCGCTTGGGGAATTTTTATTTGGTTGGTTTTTATTTTAGCTTGTTTTGGTTTTGTTTTTGAGACAAGGCCTCACACTCAGTCCTGCTTCAGCCTTCTGCACACTAAGATTTCAGGCCTGGGAATCAGTGTATTTGCTTGTTGGGGTAGTTCTGTCCCTGTCTCCATCTGTCTGTCTGTCTGTCTCTGTCTGTGTGTGTATGTGTGTGTGTGTGTGTGTGTCCCTCACAGAACAAGCCCTGGGAACCCAGGACATTGAGAAACTAGCCCACCAGAGGCCTAGCCTTTCTTTTTACTCCTAAAGCCACAGAACTTTAAGGAACCTTAGTTACTTCCACTCTACCACCTTTGGATAGGACTCTTTGGTTTTTTTGTTTGTTTGTTTGTTTTTTAAATTGGTTTTTTGAGACAGGGTTTCTCTGTGAAACAGTCCTGGCTATCCTGGAACTTACTCTGTAGACCAGGCTGGTCTCAAACTCACAGAGATCCACCTGCCTCTGCCTCCCAAGTGCTAGGATTAAAGGCGTGTGCCACCACCACCGAACTTGGATAGGACTCTCTTGTATTTCTCTGGTTTCATATTGTTTATAGTAGATTCAATATAATAAGTTCCTATGACTGGAATGAAGCACTTGATCTAGACATGGGCAGTTTTCAGATTAGTGTACATGAAAGAAATGTTGAGCTAACCAAGAAAAATGTTTTATGTGTTTGAGTGTTTGCCTGCATGTATGTATGTGCACAATGTGTGTGCAGTGCCTGTGGAGGCCAGAAGAGGGCGCCAGATGCCCTGGAACTGGAGTTACAGGCAGGTGTGAGCCGCCTATAACTCCAGTTTTAAGAGAGTCAATGTCTTCTGGCCTATCTGGGCACCTGCACGTGTATGTACAAGCCCACACACAAATACCTAAATCACAAGTAAGGTGTGGGAGAATTAACAGCCATTAAGAGGACCTGAGTTCAGTTCCCAGCATCCATGTCAGGCAGATCACTGTCACCTTTAACTCTGACCCCAGTGAAGATACCCCTGGCCTGCATGGATACCTACACACACAGACACACAAACATACACATAATTTTATTTGTTGACATTATATATAATTACATCATGTCTCCCTTCCCTTTCCTCCAAACCTTCCTGTGTTTCTTCCTACTTGCTCTCTTTCAAATTCATGGCCTCTTTTTCTTTTCTTTTCTTTTTTCTTTTTCTTTTCTTTTTTACTGAGGCAGAGTTTCTCTGTGTAGCCCTGGCTGTCCTGGAACTTGTTCTGTAGACCAGGCTGACCTCATACTTAGAGATCCACCTGCCTCTGCCTCCCAAGTGCTGGGATTAAAGGTGTGCACCACCACCACCACCACCTAGTGCCTTTTTTTCTTAATCTTATTGATGTAGCTATAGATATGCTTTTTTTTTAAGAATTTTTTTTTAACTTTATTTTGTGTGCATTGGTGTGAGGGTGTCAGATCCCCTTGAACTGGAATTACAGATGGTTGTGAGCTGCCATGTGGGTGCTGGGAATTGAACCCGGGTCCTCTGGAAGAGCAGCCAGTGCTCTTAACCGCTGGGCCATCTCTCCAGCTCCCTAGATATGCGTTTTAAATAGTAGGAATAAATCTTTTGCATCCCAAAGTTTTCTTGCTGACCTGTGCCAGGGGTATATTCTCATCAGATGCAGCTTGAGCTGAGACTGTTTCTTTAAGGCTTTTCTGGCTGTAGTTTTTTGCTAAGAATGTCTTTCCTGCCTGTGAGTCAAGAATTACAGAGATAATTGCCATTTGTGCTTGGGTGTCTTTTTTAGTTTCCAGACAGTCTGATGTGCATGTTGCTGTAGTGAGTACATAGCACATGACTGTGACCTTTGCAGAGCATCTTCTGAAGATGTGGGGCTTCAGCTGTCTAGGCCGAATCTGATCTCAGAATGGGTTGACAGGGCAACAGTTTGAGTTGTTCCCCATCTTAGAATGGAGAAGCTTTCTCATGTATACAGGGATAAGAGGCAGATTTTTAATACTTAAAATTGTAAGTTATGACTTAAGTAGAGATAAGTTGCATTTAAATTCAGCTTTCTTCAATTTTCCTTCCAACTTTTGCATTAGCTTTCTTGACTCTGGCACCAAGATTTGTTTTTCGTTTTTTTGTTTGTTTGTTTGTTTGTTTTTTGTTTTGTTTTTCGAGACAGGGTTTCTCTGTGTAGCTTTGCGCCTTTCCTGGAACTCACTCTGTAGCCCAGGCTGGCCTCGAACTCACAGAGATCCGCCTGCCTCTGCCTCCCGAGTGCTGGGATTAAAGGCGTGCACCACCACGCCCGGCAAGATTTGTTTTTCTAGTGGTCTTTTGTTGTTGTTGTTGTTCTCTGGGTGTGTTATTACTATGTCACTTAACTTATCAAACACAGAACATAGAAAACATATTTAAGTTAGAAGCCATTTTTTGATTAAGATTAGTAGTTGACTAGTCTATAAATTGTAGCAGCCATGAACCACAGAAAATCACATAAAGTATACAAAATCTGTTATATATAACAGTTGGCATTTGGGTTATATCATATCTTTCTCATTTTTAAAGATTGTTTAGAACTGAGCATTGGTGGCACACGCCTTTAATGCCAGCACTTGGGAGGCAGAGGCAGGTGGATCTCTGTGAGTTTGAGGCCAGCCTGGTCTACAGGGTGAGCTCCAGGATAGCCAGGGCTCCACAGAGAAGCCCTGTCTGGGGGTGGGGGTGGGGGAGCAAACAAAAGTTTGGTTTTTTTTTTTAATGTGCATTGGTGTTTTACCATGGGAAGTTTCTGGTCCCCAGAAATAAGTTACAAATAGCTGTGAGCTGCCATATGGATGGATGCTGGGAGTTGAGCCCAGGGCCTCTGGAAGAGCAGTCAGTGCTCTTCACCGCTGAGCCGTTCTCCAGCGCTATCTTTTTATTAGTTTTTATGTTCTTTTTAATCTTCATCTGTAGTCCCTTTTCTCTCTCAGTTGTTTTGGTTTGTCTTTCATAGTAAATTTCTTCTTGATTTTTGATGGTTCTTGGCTGAT
>CABHPQ010002394.1:45745-56503 GCA_902168405.1 Peromyscus aztecus | reverse complement strand
ATGAGAAGGCAGAACAGAAAGTCTATATAAAGACAAACACAACAGGAAGTAGGTCTCTCTTGACTGAAGAGGATCACTGAAGCAGGAAGGGTAAGGCTCTTAGCTCTGACCTCTTGGGCTTTTATCTTTACATTGGCTCTGTGTTTCTTATTTAATAAGACAGTTGGTTACATCTACATAGACCTATTTTATAAATTCTTTATATTCTATATCCTATTGATTCAAACAGAGAATCCTGACTAATACATTTTTTTAAATGTTTTTATCCAATGATTAAAAGAAACTTAAAAGGGCCTACAAGATGGCTTAGCTTAACAACCTGAGTTCAATTCCCCAGGACCCATATGGTGAAAGGAGAGAGCTGGCTCCTGAAAGCTGTCCTCTGACCTCCACACATGCTCCATACGTGTACTTGAACACACGTGTACACATACAATTACACAAAGGAAATAATGCAATGAGAACTTTTCTTTTTTTTGACAGGGTCTCACGATGTAGCCTCAACTGGGCATGGTGGTGCACACCTTTAACCCCGGCACTTGGGAGGGAGTGGCAGGCAGATCTTTGTGAGTTCTAGGCCAGCCTGGTTTACAAGAGTAAGTTCTAGGACAGTCAGGGCTACGCAAAGAAGCTCTGTCTAGGGAAAACCAAAAAGAAAAGAAAAGAAATAAAAGAAAAAGAAAAAAATTTAAATAAAAAAAGTGAACATAAATTGGATATTTTACTTTTCAAAATGAATCCAAAGGACTCTAAAGAACACAGCGATTTAATTTTTTTCTCATTATTTTGCATTTCTAGTCTACTTAACTCATAAAACTTCTGTTAATGGCTGGGAGGATATTTCAGAGCACGAGGCCTGGAATTTGAACCCTAGAACTCAAACAAACAAGAGCCTTATTAACACATTTTATTAAAATCTTCTACTGTCACACCATTCATATTGTCTCACAGGAAAAGTATGTATATAAGCTGAATATTAGTGTCTTCAAACTTCTGTGACAGTAAAGACCTAAGTTTTGAACATTTTTCTTGCTTTAAGTTGCCACAACATTAAGTATTATAAGCATGTCTTTGGTCAAAGTGACACAGATGTAGCAGCACATATTTGGACAAATAATTGTTACATATCAAAAGAAAGCTTTGCTCAGGAAGGGAGTTCAGGCTGGGCTGGGGGCTTGGCATCTCCACCAGGTCCTGGGTGTGTTTCCTTTGGAAGCAGGACCAGTGTATGTCACCGCGTAAACATGCCCTTTGAGAAATATTTCCATGTAAATGAAAATGGTAGATGGTACCTTCTAAGTGGGTCTTCTTCACATGAGGGAAGGGGCAAGCTTGCTTGTTAGGGTCTCTTATATAAAGCTGCCAACCCTATCCAGAGGGGTACCACCCTCATGATCCAATTACCTCCTATGGCTCCACCTCCTAAGTTCATCACCTCAGGGGGTAGCATCTTAGTGTAGAAAGTTTGGAAATAATAGCCCCATAGTAGAGGGCTTGCCTAGCATTCATTAAGTACTGAGACCCATCTTCCACATTTCAAATAAACAATAAATGAAATTTGGGAGAGAGTCATTCAGACCATTATACATGCCAAAAAGGTTTTGCTAAGATCTTTAAATCAGGGTGGAGGGAGTGGGTGAGATGGTTCAGTGGATAAAGACACTTGCTGCCAGCCAGTGCAAGCCTGATGACCTGAGTTCAACCCCTACAACCAAAGTTAAGTTGGAAGTAAAGAACCGATTCCATGAAATTGTCCCCTGACCTCCACATATGTGGTGGTTTGAATAAGAATGACCCCCATATAGGTTCATATATTTGAATGCTTGGTCATTAGGGAGTGGTGCTACTTGAGAGGGATTAGGAGGTGTGGCTTTGTAGGATTAGGTGTGGCCTTAGAGGAAGTGTGTCACTAGGGGTGATCTTTGGGGTTCCAAAAGCTCAAGCCATGCCCAATGTCTCTTTGCCTGCTACCTGCAGATCCAGATGCAGAACTCTCAGCTACTTCTCCAGCACCATGTCTGCCTGCACGCCACCATGCTTCCTGCCATGGTGATAATGAACTAAACCTCTGAAACTGTAAGCCAGCCCCAGTGAAATGGTCATGGTGTCTCTTCACAGCAACAGAACACTAAGACAACATGTGTGTTGTGACATACCCACACAGATATACACACAGAAACACACAAAAATAAATTTTAAAAAAAAGATCATTAAACCAGAGACTGGGTGATAGGAGAGCAATGGCTTTTTGCCACACTATGCTTCAAATACACTTTTGCCAAAACTTTGAAGCTAAGAAACAGTTCAATTTATGTGAAGCATCGGCTCTAAAACCTAATTGGCAAGTTAGTCTTAACTGCCAGCCTAGTTATTTGAATCAGGCTATCAAAAAAGTAGCCTAGTTTCATTTCCATTTTGGATAGGTGTGGATTTGCATCCCTCAGACAACTGTCTGAATCCAAACCACTCATGTGAGTTGGCCCCATTTCTGTACACATCACTCAGGAGAGAAGCACGTAGGCCTGTCTGAACTAGTATCTGTTGTGGATGGTAGACGGCGCCGTTGGTTCACATTGGTTAATTCCCCCACCTTTTCCTGTAGATGGTGTTTTCCCTAGTGTGTTGATTTGGAACTTGGCCAGGTGACCAGATGGGCTTAAGAGAAGATGAGAGATGAGAAGTGTGTACAGTGCCTGCCAGCAGCATAAGCTTTTAGAGGTCTGTGAGTTCCCACAAGCCCTCTCTGCACCTGCCCTCTACGTCCTTCCTTAGCTGAGGTAAAGCCCAGCCACTGTCCAGGACAAGAAGAATCTGGTGCTGCTCAACATCCATCCTCAGGGGGGAGCAGACCCCACCTGACTTACAACAACTCGAGTAACATTTTCTGTTGTAGGTCTAGCCTTGGGAAAACTGACTGATACTCTGTGAAATCAATGTGTGGGTTTTTAAGCAACCAGAGTTTGTTTACAAATAAGACCATTCCCAAGTTAAAGTCCAGAGGTAGTAAATTGGCCAGTCACTGTAGTAGTGCATCCATGGAAGTACTCAAGCTGTCATGCCCAAATAGACATACACTAGCACAAATAGAACATCCAAAGCCAAGGAGGCTCCGCTCACCAGCTACATTCCCAGACGTGTCTTTGCAGGCCATTGTCTCATCAACGATAACATTTTCTTGGGCTCAGATGTCAACACAAACTATAAACTGAGAGAATTCATCATGCAGAACCTTATTCATTCCTGAAGATATAGAAACACTCTTTATTTGACCTTTTAATTTCAGTTTGACCTACTAAGAGTTAAAAAAAAAGTATACTGAATGCCATACACCTCTCTCCAGATCCCCCTTTACTAACAGCCCATTTGCCCATAGTGAAAAAGTGAGCATGAATGAAATTTCAGGAACAATTTGTCAAGAAATTCAATAAATACACTAATTTTACTATAGAAGATATTTTAGATTTTAAAAAGGTTGCCAGATTTTAGTAGGGCTATTTTTGGTCCCCCGTTAAGAGGAAATAAAAACTTAAAAAAAAAACAAACCAGACATATGCAGCCTCATTTAAATATCATACAATGTATACATGCATAGGAACTTTACATGACTCCACAAGTATACATGATTTTTATGTTTTCATGTATCAGTTATTAATTTAAAAGTAAAGCCAAAATTGACATTGATAAAATACGACCAACTCAACAACTAAGGGTCATGCTTAGATTTGATGGTTTTTACACAGGCAGTGTGTAAGTGTGTGTGGTATTTTAGAATTCCATCACACATATAGATTTGGGTGTTGGTCACCACAATCAGGCCACGATACTGATTGGTCACCACAGAGCCACCCTCTAGTTGTCTTTCATAAAAAAGAAAAAAAAAAAAAAACCTAGTAATATTCTCCTCCAAACCTCATCCCTGGCAAACACTGTCTGTTTTGCCTCTCTTTAATTTTGTCACTTGTGGCATATTCTATAAATGGAAGGACACCGCATGTGACCCTTTGAGACTGGCCTTTTCACTCGGCTCAGTGCTCTTCAGTGTTGCTGCAGTCCACATACATGCGCCCCTTTCGTGGCTGGGAGTTCCCTGTGTGGATATGCCTGTTTGTCCGTCCACTCCCCTGGCCAGGACCTGCGGGCTGCTTCCACTCTGGGACTGTCATAAATAAGCTGCCCAAAACACTCATACAGAGGTTTGTGTGGGAATGCAGGCTTGCATCTCTTGTGGATAAGTACCCCAGAGAAGAATGGCTGGGTTCATGGTAAATGTATGTTCAACCTCCTAAGAAACCCACCAAGTTGACTTTCAGCACACTGGTTATATTCCTGGCAGCGAGGTCTGAGAGAGCCAGAGATTGGCCAAGTGTTCCCTTGACAGTGCAGAGACTATTTTTTTTTTAAGCGATTTATTTATTATGTATACAGTGTTCTGCCTGCCGGAAGAGGGCGCCAGATCTCATTACAAATGGTTTTGAGTCACCATGTGGTTGCTGGGAATTGAACTCAGGACATCTGGAAGAGCAGCCAGTGCTCTTAACCGCTGAGCCATCTCTCCAGCCCCATGTCCAGAGACTTTTTAATTCCATGTAGTCTCATTTGTCAATAGTTGCTATTGTTTCCTGAGCTGTTGGAGTCCTTCTCGGAAAGTCTTTGCCCATGCCTATATCTTAGAATGTCTACTCTATGTTTTGCTCTGCTGAATCCTGCAGGGCTCCAGGGGCAGACATGACTGGGGCTGTGGGAGAATGAAGAAAAGACAGCCACATGATGGACACACAGAAAAGCTGGCATTAGGTGGATTGGGTTCTCTGATGGAGAAGCCTCAGCACTCTGAAAGTTCAGTATGTTTATTATATAAATTGGAAGAGAGAGGAGGTGGGGTTATTGGGTATAGCTGGATGAGGTGGCAGGGCTATTACACACAGATAAACTAGGAGGCAGCATTTCTGGGTCAAGGAGACAGGTTTAGTGTTGCAGCACAGCTGCAGGTGTGTGGGTTCATGCGGGTCCATTGAATGAAGACTCAGAGGCACCTTGAGAATGAATCTAGCCTTTCAAGGTGGCAGGGGAATCCAGCCTCTAGGGACTGAAGCACTTTCCCTTCACCCAGGGCATTTTAATTTTTTTCCATATTTACACTTTAGTCAGTTGATTTCCCTATGTTCAAAACAACCTGAAAGAAGCTCCCAAAAATACAATGCCAAGTGCAGATTTCATCAGGTACCACAGTTTTCTGGGTTTCTGAAGCAAGTTTTGCATAGGACTTTGTATCTTTGGGAAACTCTCTTCACATAGGATGACAAGAGAAACAAAGGGTGTCTGCTAAACAAAAGATGGATTAGGGCTAGGTGCTGCTCGCTGGAGCCAGGCCAGGTGTAGCCCATCAGGAATGCAGCCACAGTTTAGCTGATCTAGGTTGGAGCAGCATCTGAGGGGAGCAGATTTCAGGTCATAAACATCTAGGGGCAGAAAGCTATGGTGAACATTTTCTGCACACACTATCAACACCCACACTTGGACCGCCAAAGGAAGGCTTTGCCATTTCTCTGAACCTCATCTCAGGGTGGTGTGTGGATGTTTTGCCACTTTCCCATGGGTCTAAGGCTATAGTCCTTTGATATGGCTGTCCCCTGTTGGCAGCACACATTCACTCAGGGCTTCGGCCACCCAGGGCTTCCTCCACTCTGGCACAGTAGTTCTCAATCTTCCTAAAAATACAACTCTTTAATACAGTTTCTCACGTTAATTTGTAAGGTTTCCCAAAGTAGGCTTTGATTGCCGTGTGGAAACACTAGGCTTTCTTAGCTCTCTTAATACTCTCAATTTTCCTCTTGTAAAAATCAATGGGTATAGTTTAGAGGCAGTTTCGTCATTTGATGCTTCTGTTCAGCAGATGGTTTCTAAGCCAGCGATTTGGTTTGTGAGGGGGCAGACTGTCAGTGTTTGGTTTGCTTGTGTTTTAGAACCTTGTGGAGTTGAAAGCTTTTGCTGGATGTGTTTCTAGTCTGGAGATTGCCTTTGGAGAAGTTGCATCTGCTGCCTTACTGTGTTCAAGAGCATTCTTGTCCTTATTTTCCTCACCGTCCCTGTTTGTAAGAAATCCACCCTTAGGCTGGTGCATTTTCAAAAGTTTAATGTTGATTTTGTTTGGACCATAGAGTAAAAACTACACATTGAAGCTGACATCAAACAGACGAAACACTTTATTCTAAAGCTCTTGTACACACAGCAGACTTCCAATATCTTAGTTCTGAGATTAAAACTGTAGGAGATTATTCAGGTGGGGGTGAAAATTATAATACTGTATAACCATTGTCAATTAAATATCCCTAAACAATTTTATGAGCATCATGAACATTATTTTTAGTTGACAATTTGTGAGTTCAATAAATGCATCTAAATTTTTGTTTGGATTCATATTTGAGGGATTTTTTCCTTTTTCTTCTCTCTCTCTCTCTTTTGTTTGTGGGGTTTTTTGTTTTTGTTTTTTGTTTGTTTTTGTTTTTTGAGACAGGGTTTCTCTGTGTAGCTTTGGAGCCTGTCCTGGGATTCACTCTGTAGACCAGGCTGGCCTCGAACTCAGAGATCTGCCTGCCTCTGCCTCCTGAGTGCTGGGATTAAAGGTATGTGTCACCTAGCCGGGCAGCGGTGTAAATACACACACACATATATATAATTTAAATCTGAACTCCATGTATGAGGGAACACTTGGTGGTGGTTTTGACTAGCTCGCCCTGATGTCCGGCAAATTCTTTGCCTTGAAGTCTCCACTCAAATGCTGCCTCCTCTGTGAAGCCTTAGGCACACTTGGAGGACCTTTTGCCCATGGACACCCACAGTGTGTCACATATAATTGAAAGAGCAAATACTACTGATTGCTGATTGTAGGCTGCCTTGTTAAATACTCAGAGCGTTTACTTGTGGTCTCCAAACAGCTATCGGCAATCAAAGTTGGTACGATTCTATTTGTGAGAAGATGAATCAGAACAGAAATCTCAGCACTAAGACAACACAGGAACGGAATAAGGATTCAGGCATCTAGATGCAGAGCACAAATTATACCCTCTTTAAAGCCTCTGAATTTTAACAGAATAGTTGACTTGCATCATATATCCTGGAGAGAAAGCTTTGAGTGCACACCCAAAGCTCAATAAAGGGTGCTGAGTGGGCACACAGTGACAAATAAAACCAAGATTAAATAAAAACTCTCAGGACCTGGAGAAATGGCTCAGTGGTAAAGAGCAACACTTGTTGCTCTTGCAGAGGACCTGAGTTCAGTTCCCAGGACCCACATGGTGGTTCCCAACCATCCATAACCACCGTTCCAGGGGCTCTGACATCCTCTTCTGACGCTGGGGTCATCAGGCACACAGATGGTACACATGCACACATGCATACAAAATACTCGTACACATAAAATCTTGAAATAAACAATCAAAAAAAGAAACAAAGCAAGAAATCTAGTGTTAAGTGTTCTGAGGGGAAGAAGGTGGGGCCCATGGCCACATAGAAAATGAAAATAGAAAATGAAAAGAGAGAGAGAGAGAGAGAGAGAGAGAGAGAGAGCCTGAAGAAGGCAGTTGCAGACTCGAGAGAATGGTGACAGGTCACAGGAATAGAGTCAAGATCTTGATACAAACATATGCTGAGTTTTAGGGCTTCGGACATACACAGGCTGAGAAAGGTGAATACAGTAGTTCTTTCCTGGTGCTGGTGGCAGGGTTGGGGGTGGAGAAGTGAGAGGAAAGGTCGGATCTTCTCATATAATGTGTAATAATTGCATATAACCTATTCTTTAGTTCATCTCCAGATTGTTTGCAACACCTAACACAATGTAAATGCTATGGTAATAGTTGGTGTCTGTATGGTTTAGAGTATACTGATGGTTTCCATGTTTAGAACAGAAGCAGTCGTCCTAGTCCTAAACACTCTAACCATGTCAGCAACAAAGTAGCATTTGGGTCTGTCCTAAGAGCCAACTGTACAGGAATCTGGACTCAGCCATGTGTCCTGTAATGTCTAAGAAGCAGCCTGTGGTGCATGGGTAAGACTTCCTGAGAATGAGGGAGGGGCTGGAGAGATGGCTCAGTGGTTAAGAGCACTGACTGCTCTTCCAGAGGACCCTGGTTTGATTCCCAGCACCCACATGGCAGCTCACAATTGTCTAATTCCAGTTCCAAAGGACCCTACACCCATAGCAAAACCAATGCACATTAAAAAAAAAAAAAACTCAGAATGAGAGGCAAGCAGAAGAGAAGAGAGGAAGAAGTCACCGAGGTGCCAATGTCTCGGTGCCCCGAACAGGATTTAGCACAGCAGATTGTAAGCATAGCTCTATTGAGGGCAGGATGAATGAATGAATGAACGAACGCCTTTCTCACAATTGGCAGGGTTATGTCCCTTCTTCTTTACCCCATCTTCCTCCCTAAAATGGCACTAGCGGTGTCCCTCGCGTGGGCAGAAGCAGCTGCCGGCGCCTAGAGCTGAGACCACCGGCTGCGCACGCGCGTCCGCTGGAGGGCGAAAGTCGTTCGGACTGCGAGGACAGTGGCGGCCTTCCTTAGCGGCTCCTGTAGAGCGCCCGGGTGCGAGAGGGCACGAGGGAGTGAAATGGGTTCTGTGTCTAGAGTAGGGCCAACGCAAGGGAGCCAGCGGATCCTGGAGGTGAGGGGACAGCGGCGGCCCAGGGATCAGCCACCGCCTCTAGGAGACACCCCTCCAGGATCGGGATGAGAAGGAGAGAGCTCTGGAGAGAGAAGCTTGAGAAACCTACAGGCCGGTGGAGCTTTTCATCTGGGACCCTTCGGAGCCCAGGAGAGAGCAGGTGCGGGCACAGGAAGGGTCCCCACGCTGAAGCTGGCAGACACGACCTGCACACCCTATGTAGGGCCGGCGTCCAGAGCAGCGTCCAAGGTCTTGGCGAGCGATGAGGTGCCAGGGTCCA
Source organism: Peromyscus aztecus (assembly GCA_902168405.1). NCBI lineage: Eukaryota > Metazoa > Chordata > Mammalia > Rodentia > Cricetidae > Peromyscus > Peromyscus aztecus. The sequence continues at coordinate 47,559 of CABHPQ010002394.1, read as the reverse complement.
GTCCCTCCACAGAGGCCTGGTGCCAAACACTGGAATCTGCAGACGCCTCTCTCCGCCGCGGGGTGGCAGAGTCCCGGGACAGATGCGCCCCCACAGACCCTGAGGGGTGGCTCCGCCCAGGGACCGCAGGGAGGCCCCGCCATAGGGGGCGGGGTTGTAGCCGCCCCCAGTCCGGTGGGGTCGCGCGGCCCCCTTTTAAGCTCGCGGAGCTTCGAGCAGCCTCTCAATCTTCTCTCCCGCCAGTCTGTCTCCCTTCCGCGCGATGGCCTCTGTGAAGACTTATGTGACCAAGTTGAAGTCCTTCGTGATTTTGTTCTTCTCCCCGATCCTGCTGCTTCCACTCATCATTCTGATACCTGACAAGGTCAGTTGCGTGTCTGGACAGCCCGGCGGAACTCGGGTGCCCAGTACAATAACGGGCACCGAACCCGAGAAAGCCGAGAATGGAACGCACGGATTCCCCCCCTCCCGCGGGGACAAGCTCCCCTGGGGTGTGTGCTCAGATGCTCGAGGCACCAGATGGGGGGTTTGCCCTGCAAAGACTCTGAGGGACGCAGAGACCCTAAGGTGAACACGTCCGAGAGTGCACCGATTGTAGGGCGCAATTATCTTCCGGGCAAACACAGAGACCTGGACGTTAGGGCAGATCTAAACCAAACAGAGCCTGCCACAGGCTTAGCCTCTGACTCAGAATCTCCCCCGAGAATGCACAACCAGCGCTGTCCCAGCTGAAAGATGCTGCCAGTAGGGATTCTGAGGGCTGGGCTTTCCCGCCTCAGCTTTTCCTACTTGACATAGTAACTTTACTTTGAAGCATCAAAATGTTATAATTGACCCCCAACTCTTGTTCCATTTCTCTGTGTCTCTTTAGAGAATAGACATTACCAGCTGTAGATGCCTTCAGTCAGGGACCCACAGGAAAAGAGCATCACCTGTGTGGATCCTGCCCCGGTCACATTATGGCTCTGATTTTTGAGGCTCAGTTTCCCCATCCATGATCTATATTTCTTTCCAGCTCAGAAACCAAGGAAGCCACTCTGAGTCCCAAATCCTGCTGCAGCCTGAAAGGCAGGTCGGGCTTGGTCTCCACTGCCCACTGCCTGCTGTGGCTGTGGCAGGAGGCGGAACACGTTCCCAGAGCTCACGCCTTGGGTGGCATGGCACTGGGTTGCAGGGAAGCGGCGTCCCATGCATGCCCTGGCCTCCTAATGCTCCTGGGAGGAAGGGAGAGAATGAATGGCCTTGGCTGCAGGGCAGAGGAGGGGCGGGAGCCCTGGCCCGACTCTGTTGGGCTGTGTGCAGCCAGTTTGGCGAGGCCAGAGCTCTTTGAAGCCTTTTGTGGCTGCTGGCTGCTCCTTCCTCCATTCCCTCTTTCAGTCCTTTCACTCTCAGCCCAGACAGGAAACCTTGCTCGGATCCTGCTTCCCCTCCACAGGCAGGTTTGGGAAACAGTGGCACTCTCCAGGGAATGTTTTGAGAGGAGAGGAGTGCACTCCTATTCACTTTACATTGTGCCTTTCACCAAGACCCTGTGCTCTCTGGGTCTGGGTGCTTTGATGGGTACAATGGGGTGATTGGATTCAGACACTTCCAGGCTTTGAGAGTAAAGGGGGATCATTCTGGTGCCTAGGATGGGGGAAGGGAATGTGCTGAGCAGAGGCCCCACAGGGGCCAAGGAGAGCAGGTCAACTGTGATGGCTCTTCAGTTGCCACACTGTTAGTGAGCATCCACAGAGATCTGGGCCTGTTCTTGTCTGTGGGAGGGAGTCAGGCTAGAAAGCTGTGATTTTAGTTCTGCTGGTGTGTGTGGGGGG
>CABHPQ010002394.1:13601-45645 GCA_902168405.1 Peromyscus aztecus | reverse complement strand
AGAGAGACAGAGAGACAGAGAGACAGACAGAGAGAGTGTGTGTGTTTAAATAACAGCATGCCAGGTTCCCAACTAGGGTGTATGTGTGTATACCCTGAGAATGAAGATTGGGGGACTAGGAGACCATAGTGAAGGTTCTTCCAAAAGCTGCCTCCCTGCACCTTCCCTCCAACTGGATTAGCCATCGGGAGCCTGGGCCCTTGGCTTCCCGTTTTCTCCCTCTGTGCCACGGTTTTGATCACCACCAAAGAGCCCCCTGCCCTCACTCACCATGCCACCCTCATTGTGCAAGAAAACTCAGAGATACACAATACTCACAGGAGCGAGAGAAGTCAGCCGGACCCTAAACACCACCGTCCCAACCTGATGATGGCTCCCAGAACACACCGCCCTCTGTGGCTCATGGCCCCTCTTCAGGCGCTCTTCCTTCTCTTCCACCTGCTTGCTTCCAGGCCTTCTCTCTGGTCCACCTTTCCTACCCTTTCTCTGAGTCCTCCTCTGCTTTTAAAACTCATTTTAATAACGCTGGTGACAAGTTTCATCGCTTATTTTGTTAAACTTGTGAGAAGTTCTTATTTTTCACAAGTATAAAGTAAACTAAGTTACCCTCATTGCCTTATTATTGTTTTGATGGACAGCTCTCCAAATACCAATCAGTTGATCTCATGTTTGCATGTACACACACACACACACACACACACACACACACACACACACGGTGGGGGGAGAGTAGTTTTGTCTACTTCATTTTCATTCTGCAATGGGTAATGAGCCATATAAGGACATTTTATTCAACACTGGAACTACAATCGTGGCTCAATCAGATTATATCACATAGTGATGTCATAGCCACATCACTTTGGCTTAGTTGACAATAAAGATATCACCTAAGGGCACGTGGATTGGAACAAGCCCCTTGCTGACTGGTGTATGAGTGCTGTCTGATGAACACTCAGCCCTGGCTGATTCCACTGTGCACCGGTGCCTCCCAACCCCTTCTGTGTGCTAAGCTCTTTTAAACCCCAGTGCCGACTTCGAGCTCACTTTCTGTTGCTTTTCCAGACACCTTCTCAGTGGCAGGGAAGTGCAGGACATGCACTTAGAATTCATCGTCTTCTCCAAGGTTGCTACTGCCTCCGTAGATATTTGTATTTTATTTGGGTGTGTGTGTGTGCTTGTGCATTTGGAGGTCAGAGATCAACATCAGTTGGTGTTTCCTCAGCTCCTGTCCATTTTGTTTCTTAAGACAGGATCCTCAGTGGCTCAGATCTGGCCATCCAGGCTAGGCTGGCCTGTCTCCACATTCTTAATGCTGCTACATGTGTGTGACACACCTAGTGTTTTCATTTGTTCTAGGGATCAAGTTCAGGTCCCCATGCTTACATGGTAAGCACTTTCCTGTCTCAGCTCTCTCTCCTGCGACCCCCATCCCCCAGACTTTTCCAATGTCCCTTTCCTACTCTGCACTCTCCACTGACACTTGTGAGTCTAGATTAGGAAGGGTCGAGTGTGTTGGTTGATTATTCAGGGCTGAGACATCTGGACAAATTGCTAATGGGTGGAGATGAGGCAGTTAACCTGTGTTCCATCCTCTTCAGGGGACAGTGAACATGGTCATAGGACATCCACAGCCTGAGCTCAGAGAATAAAGGCTATTAAGGAGTTTCTGGGTGTCACACATTCTGTAATTTATAGATAAGGATGGGAAATGAGTCCAAAAAGGAACCAAGATTGGGAAGAGGAGGGGAGACTTGTGAATGACATTGTTTAGAATTGCTATGCCATGAACACAGGCCAACGTTCAGCATTATTACTTAAAATTTCTCCACAACATACTTTTTATTACCCATGTCCAGAAGGAACCTCCTCTACCACCCATCCCAGGAGCTCATGCACAGTGGCTTTCAGTCAGTATCCATTCTATAGGAGAGAAAGGGAAGGTTCCCCTTTGCTCTCTGACCATAGACTGATAAATGAGGAGAAAAGATCTACATATTCATTACTCACAAGAAATAAATCCCTCCCCACAAGCCCATAGTGACTCCAAAGCTCACATACCCTGTTCCAAAGGGGAGGGGAACCATAGGACTGTAAGAAGTTTTAGGGGAATACTAAATGATTTTTAGAGTAACCAGTTAGTTTAAAGAAACAAATAGTGGCCAGGGACAAAGTCCATTGGGTCCCTCAGAATAGACAATGAAGCAGTGCAATAGACTGTGAAGTGGAGGGCAATGGAATGTGACAAGTGTTTCTAAGGTGTGTTGACAGACTTTGTGTTTTTGGTTTTTGTGTGATTAATAGCTTTTTGTTGTTATTGTTTAGTCTCACTTTGTAGTCCAAGCTGTCCTGCAGCTCACTATATAGGCCAAGCTGACCTCAGACTTGCAAAGTTCCTCCTACCTCAGTCTCTAGATGCTGGGATTATAGGCATGCCCCACCATGCCCTGCTCAGACCTCAGTCTTCCTCACTGCCTTGTGAGTTTAGTTAATGAAGACTCAGAGAAGGGGTCAGAGATGATTGTTTCTTATAGCTAGGACCCAACTTGAAGCAGACACGCAGCCTAAGAGCAGAACCTCTTCCAGAATCTATTGTCTTCTACCTTCCTTCAGTTCAAAATAATCAGCATTTCAGGACGCTGCCCTTTGGGATGACAGTCCCAGAAGTCCTGCAATCTTCTCTCCTGCCCATAGCAGGGAATGTATAGATTATGGCAACAACTTTTTGTTGTCGCGACTAGAGAGAATGCTACTGCTGTCTGTTGGCTGGAGGACAAGGTGAAGCTAAAATATCCCACTGTGTAGAGAAGAGTCCCCACATCAAGGACCTGTCTCTGCTCCAAATGTCAGTGCATGGGATTGGGAAACACTGCTTCAGTCAATAGGGAGGTGTCCTGGGCTGTTTATGAGGTGCAATCTTTCTTTGAAAACATTTGTTTGTTTATTATGGTGCTAGGACTGCACAGCAGGAAGGAGGGAGGCAGGGAAAGGTTGGACTTGGGGGCGAGCCGGCTCTTCCTGTGTGCCCTGAGCCTTAGAGAGCCACACTCTTCAGGAGCAGGACGTAGGCTTCTCCATCACAGCTGCCCCCCTGTGAAGCTGGGATGCAGAAGGGAAGCCTTCCAGACCTCAGAACTGTCTCTTCAGTTTGCCAGGTGCGCCTATGTTATCATCCTCATGGCCATCTACTGGTGCACAGATGTCATCCCGGTGGCCGTCACCTCCCTGCTGCCTGCCTTGCTCTTCCCACTTTTGAAGGTACTGGACTCCAAGCAGGTGAGTAAGCTGAACAAGAACTGGTGGCTTCTGGTCCTCCCATGTGCTTTCCTCCTTCTCTGAGCCCCTCTGAGCTTCCAAAGCCTAGGGATAGCTACAGAAGTCCAGTAGTGGATCCCCTGAGGACAAGCATGGAGACAGATCCTTCCAAGCTACGTTTGAAATCAGTATCTGGCTTACTTAGCTGTCTAGGGGACTTGGGTAGCAGCCTTGGCCCCAAGACGTATGTGATTGGGGATTGCCCTGATGGGGCACCCCTTCCCCCCTTCAGGTGTGTATGCAGTACATGAAGGACACCAACATGCTCTTCCTGGGAAGCCTCACTGTGGCCGTGGCTGTGGAGCGCTGGAAACTTCATAAGAGAATTGCCCTGAGAATGCTGCTCTATGTGGGGACCCAGCCCTCACAGTAAGTACATCTTCTTTCTTTGGCCACAGAGGAAGATCTCTGCTTAGATCTTTGGGATTTAGGAGAGGAGAGGCTCTATGTAAGATAGTGGGAATCTTCTAGATCTATGTAGAAAGCTAATCTGCCTACATATGGGGCTTGGTCTACCACACCCTGAGTCTTGCTAAGGCAGACCAAATGCTAAATGGTAATTTCTTAGACCCACAGCTGAGTTTGGGGTCTCTTTCTGGCCCACCAGCCGGCAGTATAGATATCAGAAATGTTTGTGAGAAGAGGGGTAACAGAGACTCTATATAGTGACTTTTCTCATGTCTGTGACAAAAATTCCTAAAAGGAAAAACTTAAAGGAAGAAAGAATTACTTTAGCTTATAACTTTGAATGGTGACCAGTCCATGGTTGATCGGTCTTACATACCTCAGTAGAATGCCATGGTGGCAGAAGTGTGTGGTAGCAGAAATTTACCTACATCAGACAGGAAGCAAGAGAGGGAACCAAGAGCCAGAGATCATGACAAGATACACCACCAAGGACAAGCCCCCATGACATACTCCTTCCGGTTAGGCCCCACCTCTTTTCTATTATTTGAGAACTTCATAAGTGCATATAATGTGTTTTTATCAAACCCACCTCGTCCCCCGCCCCCACCCCAGTTCTTCTGCTATCCGCCATATGCCCTGTGGTGTTGTAGTGATACAAATGATATAGGAGTAACCAGCCACTTTCTGATTGGACTTAAGGACTTCTCCAAAAGATGGAACTCATGTCTGTACCATTAACTGGGCTCCAAGCTTGGGGCTGACTAGGCCATAGGCTCCACTTCTTCTGTCTTACCACCTCCCAATAATGCCATCACATTATAAATCCATTGAGGGTTTAATCCATTCATTCATTATGCTGGAGCCCTCATGATCTCCGGGTCTGTCCTTCACGGTCACACTCAGAAGTATACTTTCTGACCAGGCATTCCTTAATCCAGTCCAGCTGATGATGCAAATTAACTGTCACAGAGAGGAAGGAGGGCAGGGAAGAAGGGCGAGGGGGAGGAGAGAGCTGCTCAACCGGTCACCCCATGTTGGCACACCTGATCTTGAGGTGACAGGAAGGGTGGCTTCCAGCTCCTGGTTGTGCCCTGGGATGTGGTGGGTAGGGCACGAGGGACTCTGGCTTTCCTCTCTGCCCCTCCTCTGCAGGCTGATGCTGGGCTTTATGTTTGTCACGGCCTTCCTGTCCATGTGGATCAGCAACACTGCCACCACAGCCATGATGATACCCATTGTGGAGGCCATGCTGGAGCAAATAGTAGCCACACATGCAGCTTTGGATACCTGCCAGGGAACACTAGAGCTGTCGGACAAGGCCAAGGCCGGCGAGTTTCCAGGTACACACTGGCTCAGTGCAGCCGTGGCCTTCCCTGCTGTTGCCGGATGCTATGGCTACTTCCTGTCTCCCGGTCTCCCTGTACCATTCCTTAAGCGTGCATAGAGGGGAAAAATAGGGAAACAGTTTTTAGTATTGGGGTTTGGGTTATCACATAAAAGAAAGGTCCTTTACTCGTGCTTAGAGCATTGCATTATTTAGCCAGAGATCATAACTGGTCCCTATGATAAAAAGTATCGAGTATTCATTTGATAATTCACTTAGGCATTGTTGAGCACCTAATGAATGCTCCTCACCCTTGCTACTCTTGTTTTCTTTGGGGCTGCCTTCTTGGCTCTCCTTAAGCAGGTCACCCCTTGCTCTACTCCTACAGGTCTGGGGTTTGCTTCCTAGTAGGCTCGGGACTTAGAAGATGCAGGATAGGTTCTGCTTCACCCTCTGCCTACTCGCTCTTCTTCCCCAGGACTCTGCATGGGAGGAACTCAGGAACTGTGGCAACTGCCTGGTTTCTAGGCCCTGGGTGAGGTTCTGGCCACATGGAAGTGACCAGGCACACTCTGACCACTGACTCTTTGTGGAGCCCAGTGGGATGACCTAAGTGGGCATGATCGCCCAAGTCAGCTGCTTCGGGAGAAGCCTTAGGCAGGCTGGATAGCATGGCAGCTCAGAGAGCGAGGGCCTCACTAGGAGGAGAGGCATATGAGGTAGACTGAGGCACCCTTGGATTCAGGGAGTGGCTTGAGCAACAAATAGGAAGGAACCAGGAAATAGGAACATATGCCTCAAGTTTCTGGGCTTGGCAAGTATGTGGAGGATACCTAGGGAAGTCATGCGAAGGAATTGTGGGAAGGCAGATGGGGCCTGACTGTGATTTGGGGCTGGAGCTGTGGAATACATGTGCACCTGGCAAGGTGAGTGCCTGACCTCATGTTAGTGGCAGAGTAAAGAGCTTTGAATGGCTGGGTGGCCTTCACAGCGGACATGGCTAACAGCCCCATGTCCACCCTAGGAAACCAGGTGATGTTTGAAGACATCACTGTGCAGAAGCAGGAAGATGAAGACACAAAGAACATGTACAAGGCTATGCACCTATGTGTGTGCTATGCAGCCAGCATTGGGGGTACGGCCACCTTGACCGGGACGGGACCCAACGTGGTGCTCCTGGGCCAGATGCAGGAGTGAGTCATGGCTGTGCCTTCAGGAGACATCAGCATGGGTTTCTGGGGCTGGGGGTGCTTACTCAGCTCTCTTTTCCTCCTGTCTTGGCTCTGGAGCCATCAGTGTAGTAGGGAGGGAGGATGAACCCATATAGTCTCTGTGACCCCGCATTCCTGCACCCACTAAGAGTCCTCCCAGGGAATGGAGACCTGATGTCCGGGAGCTCATGGACAAGGCTGCTTTCTGCCATGGGGCAAGTCCAACTTTTTCCAATGGCTCAGGGCTTCTTCTATCAGACAGGGAATGTGGCTCAGACTCTGCACTAATATCATAGGAGACAACAGTGGGTTGAATTCACAGAAAACGGACAGCTCTAAAAGAGCCCTTCCCAGCTCACTAACACTGACTGATAATGGCCAGGGTCCTGTGATCTTTGGGGTCTATAGATGGCACAGAGAGTTGGGGTTGGGCTACCCATCGCCTTGCAGTCTCCTTCACTATAGCCCCACTAATTAAGTATCCCACTGAGGCCTCAAGTGCATTTACAAGGGTAGCCTAGAAGTGTCCATCTTTGACTGCAAAGGGACATAGGCTGTTAGGATCCCATGTGTGGACTCTGCCTTGTGCTGGGTGGGCTTGGAAGATCACATTGGGGAAAGAAGTCTGGGCCCCACCATGGACTTTTCATGGTCTGCTGGAGGTGCCAGGTACAGGGATCTTCAGGCAGCCTGGCAAATAATGTGTTAATTGAAGTATGTACAAATTATAATGGTAAGGAGCAAAAAGGGAACGGTGCCTCTTTTGTGTAGACAGGAGCTCTGGACAGCGGTGGGGAGGGCAGCTGGCACTGGAGCGGAGGTATAAAGGAGAGAGTAGCAGGCAGGGCGGCAGCCAGCCTGTCAGGTCAAAAGCTTGAGATTTAACAGCTAGGGTCTTTTGATCCTGAAAGTGTTCTCTGTGATCACAACCCTAGGACTTTCCCTTAAATTCCATTGCAAAAAGCAGCCTTCCCCGGGCTGAGTGGAGCAAGGTCTGAGTGGGATTTGATGTCCTTGAGCTAAACAGGGCTAGAAGGGAGCTTAGGGAGGCAGAGCCTAGGTTGGGAGGAAGGCAGGGCTTGGAGAACATCTTTCCGGCCCACAGAGAAGTCCCCCGCAGAAACACACCCAGTGAGGTTTCAGAGGGATCCATGCACTCCCTGAAGCGGTCAGCCAGACCGTATGCATATGTGTGGCAGAGGTGTGCTTTTCCAGAGGCTGGGTTGTACTTCCATGAGACGTTCAGCAGAGTCTGTGTCCCACAGAAGTGTCCCTAGTCACTCATTCTTCAGTCTTATCTCTTGCTGAGGCCATGTTCTGGGGTCCCCAACAACGATGAACTCTGGTGCCTGGACCCATCAATCTCTCAGGGTTCAGCTGCCTGGCCTGCTCCCCACAGCTCAGCATGGCAGTGGAGGTACAGACCAGTGTTTCTCCTTTCAGATTGTTTCCTGACAGTAAAGAAGTCCTGAATTTTGCTTCTTGGTTTGGATATGCCTTCCCCAACATGCTGCTCATGCTGGTGCTGTCCTGGCTGTGGCTCCAATGCCTTTTCATGGGATCCAAGTAAGTGTGGGGCCGCTCTCTGGCTAGCATCTGATGGTGCCAGACTCCTGCACCAAGCCCTCAGCCCTGGGCCAGTCTGCAAAGTTCTTCGACCAGGCCCTGTTTCTCCAGCCTGACCTGCTGGCTTGCTCTTCTACTTTCATCATGCCTGGAGGCTGGCTCCAACTTTGTATGTGCTGTTCCTTCAGCTCGGAGGGAGAGTTCTACCTTTCGCCTCCTCACCTCCCCAGCCCAGAAAGCCAGCTCTAGGGCTGCTCCTTTCCCAGCTTTCCCTCTCTGCTACTCCTGTTAGAGTAACTCATTTTTCTGAGCCACCACTGGGTGTATCCCAGCCCCGTGATTTGACTGACACCTGTCCTCATGCACTAACGCTCCCCCTTCCCCTTGACTGTGACCCAGGGCCCCTCTGACTCTGACATGTCTCCTGGTCAGGGAGCAAGAGCAGGTGTGCCATCTCTGCGGGCTAAAGTAATTGAAAGAGAAGGCTGTCTCCACGTGCCAAGCCAACACAGCCGGCTGGACACATTACCACTTAGTCACATGGGTCTAGTCGACTAGGTCACAGCAGTCCTCTTTATACAGTCTGAGTTAGTCTAAGTTCAGACCGCCACTAAATGCCTGTGGTGTTCCCAGCAATGTAGCAGGCCTGGAAAGTTTACCTCCCTATTCCCAGCACACTGTCAAGTTCACCCAGAGTCACCCTTGATGCAGCCAGACTTTGGACAGAAACTATGACGACGTGGGGTTGACAAATAGCTTCCCCCTCCCCACCTCAGACAGGGTTTCTCTGTGTAACCCCGGCTGTCCTGGAGATCTGCCTGCCTCTGCCTTCCCCAGCGCCCGGCTAAGCTGTTGTTTTAAAAGATAGAAATGTACCAGTGGGGCAAAGGTGACCCTGCCACGCTGGGAGGGAGGGAAGACAGTCAGGAAGCACCGGGGAGCCTGAACCCAGAAAAAGATGGATATCTCTGACCCCAGGGAAGAGACTTGGTAGAAAGGGCCTAGGAACCTGTGACTTCATGGGGGGAAATGAGGCATTTTAAAAAAAAAATCCATTTTCTTCTGAAAGAGGAACCATTTTCACAAAATTACATTTTCAAATTGCTACACATATTCAGAGCAATTACAACAGCGCTTACTAGCATCAGGCAGTGTTTCCCGCCAGACACCCACCCTCCGTGTCCAGACTCCCCTCCCCCCCCAAAAAAGGGAAGCATTGATAAGTGCTCTCTTCACTCAGCTTCTTGAATACGCACCAGGAGTCACGTCCTGCTGTTCACTCATAGCCATCTGGCGGCAGGCCGATCAGCAGACGGTCCCTTGAACCTGCTGCAGGTTGACATCTGTGTTGCCTCATGAGGAAGTAGGAACTAAAGTGACTATCAGGTGTGGTGGTACAAGCCTGAAATCCCAGTCTTCAGGAGCCTGAGGTAGGAGGACTGTGAGTTCCAGACTAGTCTGGACTACATAGCTAGACCTTGTCTCAAAGATAAAAAACATAGGGCCAGCAATGGCCCAGGCGGTCAGTGTGGAAAGGCCCTTGCTACCAAGCCTGATGATCTGAGTTGCATTCCCCAATACTCACATGGTTGGAGGGTCCTCCATACGTGCGCTGTAGCATGTGCATACACACACACATACACACACACACACACACACACACACACACACACACAGAGGCATGCAAGCATGCAAACACAAATAAATGTAATAGATAAATAGCCCCCCAAGGGTCAAGGGTGTGGCCCAATGGTAGAGCATTTCCATGGATTCCATTATCAGCACTGCCAAAAGAAAAGAGCGGAAGGAAGGAAGGAAGGAAGGAAGGAAGGAAGGAAGGAAGGAAGGAGAAAGAGAGAGAGAGATGCATTGCATGCCAGACACTATTTTAAGCACTCTACATTTATGAATTAATCTTCATGACAACCTGTGAGGTAAGGGCTAGTACAGTTATTGCCAATATACAGATAAAACGATTGGAGAGGTTAGACGGCCCGTGCCACATTGTACAGCACCGAAGTGGTAGGCCTGGGATCGGAGTCCAGTCAGTTGGCTCCAGAGCCTGTGCCAAGGGTTGCTGTCCTGGTGTTAGAAGGACGACCTATGGCCTTGGGTTTCCCTAGAATGCTAAGGTTAGATATGCAGAGGGAGCTGGTTGGGCAGCAATCCTACCAGGCCACCACCAGCTCCCCAGCTAGCATCTGACAGCTGACACAGGGCCCCTGAAAGCTTAACCGACAACCCAGTTAGGGCTCCACCCAGTTCTGTACAGCTTCTACTGCTCGTGTGGGCCATGAGAAGCGTGAGCAGCATCTGCCAGGAATATAGATCAGGACTGCTGGCTGCAAGCAGGAGAGAAGCAGGGCTATCTTCTACCCCAGTCCTCCTTGACATACCACTCTAACTGGGACGCCAAGTGCAGCACGACTCACGGGTAGCCTGATTTCCACTCCAGATCCCCCAGGGAGAGAACAAACAGCTCAGGAGACATAGGAGCAGTCCTCTGGCTTAGACCATGCCCCACCACCTACCAGAACCTGGTGACCTCCCCGTGCATCTGTGGCTTCCTGGACCAGGTCTGGAGAAGCCAGGAATCACATTTCCCAGCCACAGAAGGTGCCTCTACTGTCCCCTGTGTCTTGATCATTCTTAAGATTCTCGTCTGAAGATGGATAGCAGACCCAAGGTCTTGGCAGAAAACCTGTCTTGCTCGAGTTTATAGGCAGTCACAGACCTTCACCCGGGACCACTAGGAATGATGTGGCATGTTAGAGCTGTTTTGCACTCAGGCATCCCAAAGGCCTCAGCCAAAAATGGGACAAATGTTCTTTCTGAGAGTTCTTCCTTCTGGCGCCACGGGGAGGCACGCGTGGACCCAGGGATCCCTCTCACTCTCTGCGGCTCTGCAGCATACCCAGTTCCCTCTGATGCACCATGATGGAGGCCATTCTTCTGCACAAGGACACTGGTCCCTAACCCAGCTCCAGGATATCCACAGGATCGAGTGGCCACCGGATGAAATGAACCCAGAGAAGGTGCTCGGTTAAACTGAGCAAGGGTCAGGGGGTTCAGTGTCACCACTGTGGGGGCCAGCATCAGAAGGCTGAATATTCCACACAGCCCCGGAGTCTGTGCTGTTAGGAACTTCTCATCAGCACCAGCTGGGCCCAGGTTTCTCGCTGCCTGTTCCAAGCTAGGCAACTAGAAATGCCACCAAGGCCACCCTTATCCTGGAATGTAGGAGTCCCCAGAGCAGCTCCGAAGTCTCTGGAATGGCAGGTAGCAGCCAGCCAGTGCTTAGACGAGCATAGACTCTGGAGCCAGTGACGGCAGACGGGTCCCCACCGGTGACAGCAGAGCCAGCCAGCCCCACACCGGAGGATCTTATGAGGGAGGCCTTCCCCAGTTCAGCGCGGAGGCCCCAGCTGCTTCTGCAGACATAGGAGCCCCACGGCTGCCTCCTTTCTGATCTTCAAGGACCTCAGGAGGTCAAGTTCCGATGACCTAGTGTCTGTGGGAGGCAGCCATGCCACTGGCACTGACATGGCCCTCACATCCAGCATGGCTGTCGGAACAAACAATTTGCATCAGCCCAGCACCCCGGGGAATTTTGTGCTGAGCCCTGAAAGGATTCTGGAGGAGAGAGCTCTCCTGGGACAATGCTTTTGGCCTTGCCCCACTGTTTTGAGGCCAATAGAGGTGCGACATATGTGTGACATGTCCTCTGAGAAGAACTTGGGGCCTGCATTTTATTCTTTGCTATCCCCATTCACCTACTCCATGCAGCCCAGTTGCCTTTTTCGAAAAATCCCCCTCCTTCCTGCCGCTTGAAGCCACCTCCCCAGGGGAGTCCATGCAAGCCACCCTGGCAGGCCCATCTTCCAATGGAACACCTTGAAGGGGCCATCCCAACGTAGAGGCTAGGCTGGCCTCTTTCCTGTCTCAGCCATAGCTGCTGCCTACCCTAGGTCTCCTGAGTCCTTAATCCTACACCTCTAGGCCCTGGGAATTCAAGAGCCCCAGACCCTGTCTGGCCAATTCCGTCAGGGCCCTCTCCTTTCTCCTACCCTCTGGAACCATTAGAAATAGTTCCAGCACTGTGGAAGGCAGCTCCAGGCTGTGATGGGAAGAGGAAAGCTTGGGGATCATGTGAGGATTGTGTGAGTCCAGATCCTGTAGGCTCTAGAACTTCCCGTAGCCTTCTTCCTGGGGGCCCTGGAGCACAGTCTTCTCTTTGCTAACGGCTACATCAGCTTTGCTGATGAACACCACTAACATGTTCTATCCTCCCACTCAGCCTTCTAACCACTCCTTTCCTTCTACTGCTGTCCTTGTGACCTGGCTGAGATGGTGGCACACCCCCTTTGTACCACCTCATCCTCAGCTTTGGAGGTGTTCCTGGGGTTGTGCTCTGGGCCCTCAGCCTCGACCTTTCAACAGTCTCTACCTAAGATGATCTGGGGTGGGTGGGTGGGGGATCAGGGGAGCAGATGAAAATTGGAGGAGGAACGAGGGAGGGCTGGGCCCATGCAGGCTCCAGAGCAGTCAGGACGCAGGGTGGGTGTATCTGGCCACAGCATTCTGCTGTGAGTCAGTCAGACTCTACCCCAGTGGCCCCTGAGTCATTCCATCTGCCCTGCTCTCCCCTCGTCCTTACAAGGTCCATATTTAAAAAATCTTGCATCTGCTGCGGGCAGAAGAAGAGCAGCAACAAGAAGTTGACCTTCAAGGTGCTGCAGGAGGAGTGCAAGAAGCTGGGGCCCTTGACCTACCCCGAATACAACGTGCTCTTCTGCTTTATTCTGCTTATCATCCTATGGTTCTCCCGAGACCCCGGCTTCATGCCTGGCTGGCTGTCCATTGCCTGGATCGACAGAAGAACCAAGTAAGTTGACGTGGAGGAAGGCCTTTTAGTCTAGGATAATGCTGTCCCAATGCCACTGTTCTCAGCAACAGGCAGCAAGAGGAGGGTGCAACTTGGGCCCTATGTTCTGGAGCTAGGCTTTAGAGGAGCGTTCTGTGGGCTTCATTCTTTTGCTATCCACCTTGATGATGAAACTGCAGGTGCATGTGTTTCTGTGGCTCCCTCAGGTCCCACAGAGGGCTGAACCAAAAAATGCTTGTTGAGCAGGGTGGCCAGAGCCCTGGTACAGTTTAAACGGGCTGGAGTAGGTCTCTTAGAGCCTTGGTTTCTGACATCTTCCTTTCTTATCTGTCTTTAGAACCTATCTTAGGTGCACCAAGATTACTTGGAAACTTAGTGGGAGGGAATATATGTGGCTTCTCCCCGGGCTTTGATGGGGAAGCATACAAGAAAGGTCGAGGAATGACTATCCTGGCAAAGGCAGAAGATGTGAGTGAGGAGGTGGCTGCCTGCAACTGGCCACTCCATCTTAGTTACTTGGCTTAGCAACAGAGTCCGTGAGGTCCAGTGAATCCAGAAGTCTAAAACTCCTGGTTAAGAAATCAGGAAGTTCACCCACGGAGCAGTGCAGGTTGCTGTGTGTGGTGGAGGATGAAGTTCTGGTGAGGGGGAGAGACGGTCACCCAAAGTTGGTGGCCAAGAATTTCCAGGCATTGTTTATAGCAAGACTCAGCTTCCCACCCACTCCTAACCTTGATTCCTGGGCCTCTGGTGTTTATACCCAATAGAGCCCATTTCCTCCTGAAGGAGCATTTAGATATGGAAGTGCGGGTTGGGGCGAATCTGTGGTGTGACGGTCACTGAGTCCCCACGTGTGTTTCCCCGTGCAGTTATGTCACTGACGCCACAGTGGCCATCTTCGTGGCCATCTTGCTTTTCATTGTACCTTCACAGAAGCCCAAGTTCAACTTCGGCAGCCAGACTGAGGAAGGTAAGTCTTCTCCTCTCATGGCTTTTACAGTTATCGTGACTGGGGTCCTGAGAGCAAAGGGTCCCCATGGGGTAGTTCCTGGGTCTAGAGGGCAGAGAATCCTGTCCTCTGAACATGACCGGCTGTGCTACAAAGCCTAGGGAGATGGACATTTTTAAGACATGTAGATTCCCTTTTGGTATCTCAATATTTGAAATCTTATTTATACATCCTGGCAGGCACAGAAAGTGTTTCAAATTCTCCATAATATTTTTTTCTTCCTTCCTGTTTTTTGTGGTGCGCGTACATACTGTAAAGTTGCCGTCTAAGCACACACAGCTCGAACCCTGCCTCTTTGTTGCTTTGCTTTTTACGTTGGCTCGGGGAACTTCTTTGTCAACATTCCCACTATGCTACAGCTGCCAAACTGGCCTTCTTCAACACTTTATCACATAGAAGGAGCCTGTAAGCTTCCTGCTCTGGAGTATTTGGGCGTTTTTTTTTTTCTTTTAAAAATTTTAACCACCCCCCCCCCATATGTGTGTGTGTGCGCGCGCACGCACATGCGTGCACGCACGCGCATGTGTGGAGGTGAGAGGACAACTCTTGTGAGTTGTCTCAGGCTTGGTGAGAAGCATCTTTTCTCCTTATTCCATCCCACCAGCTCTGAACTTTTCATTATGTTAAATATTCTGGATACAGCTTTTTCTTTGAAGCCGTTTCTTTAGGCTAAATCCCTAGCAGTGTTACTGTCATAGTAAAAGAATAGAGATGCCTTTGAATGCTTAATAGTTTTTTTTTTTTTTAAAAAAATATATGACCAAATGGCTTTCTGAAAAGGTGGTTCCGACCTAACTATGTCCTTAGCCAAGCATATAACCAAATCCTCCCCAGCAAGCAGTACAGTGATTATTGCAAATTATAGCTACTATGCAGGTATAGAGTGGTACCTCGTGATCTTTATTGGCTAATTTCTTCTGGTTACATCTCTTACTTTCTAACGCACGTGTGCACACATGTACATGTGTGTTCTTTTTCTTCACAGAAAGGAAAACTCCGTTCTATCCCCCAGCACTGCTGGACTGGAAGTACACCCAAGATAAAATGCCCTGGAGCATAGTGCTGCTCCTGGGGGGAGGCTTTGCTATGGCAAAAGGATGTGAGGTACTTGTCCAGCTCTAAGTGGCCCCTGAATTCTATTAAGAGGTGGCAGACGTCACCATCCACCCCGCTTCCATCCCTGGGCCATCTGTCTCCACCGCAGAACTGCACATTGTTTAAGCAGGGGGACTCTGTGCGGCCACCACAAACAGTGTCGCTAAGGGGGAAGCAGGGCAGCATGAGAGGCGAGGGGCGGAAGATGCTGTAGCCTTGAGGAATCCTAGGGAAGTCTCTCTGAGCCCTCCTGGGTATTCTCACCACGTCCTTTGGGTCCTCGACTTGCTTAACTCCTTGTTGAGATGGTCTTAGAATTTCAAAACTCTTTTCTAGCTAAGTACTTAGCAGCATAGGAAAAGACCAGTTTTTAAGGGAAAATGCAATTTAACAATCTCCTGAGCAGAAGGTGCTGAGCTAGCTTGGGGCTGCTATCATTCATCCATCTGCCCCATCCTCTCTCCTGGCTCCCTCTGGCTCCTGGTTCTCTCTGGCTCTCCCGTTCTCTCTCTCTCTTTCCCCCCTCCCTTTCTCCCCCTTCCTCTCCCTTCCATCCTTCCCACCCCACTCATTCACCCTTCCTCTCTTCTTAGTTCTTCCTTCCTTCCTCACCATCCATTCTATCCATGCATACACCCATCCAACACATCCAGCCATCTTTCCATCCATCCAGGAACGTGACGTAACAGATAGACTTGGACTGCACTGTGTTTAATGTTTCCTCAGCATCTAGGGCAAAGCCTGGTGCACAGGAATACATGCATGCCCTTTCTTTAGTGCTGGGGATCAAGCCCACACAAAACACTGTACCACTGAAGCCCCCTATCCACAGCGTAATATGCAGATCACATATTTATGTCAGTTAATACATGTTTCAGATGAACAAATCCACCAGTCTAGTTACCTCTCGCGCCACCGTTCCTCCACCCACCAATTCATTTCTCCATCTGGCATTTTCTTTTACTTATCAAACATACCTTGTACATTCCTAGTGACAGACCAGGCACAGAAGTTATAGAGGACATCGAGACATAGCATGTGTTTTTTTTGAAGACTTCACAGTCTAGAGACTTGGGGGCATCTACAAGAGCCTTTTGGGAAGAAGTGACATAAGATCAAAGAAGTACCTGGTTGAGGCAGTGAGGTTGGAGAGGCCAGCAGAAGCCAGCATTTGAAGGCCTGGTTTCAGGCTAGCAGGCGTGGCCTTGATTCTGAAGGCAAAGAGAAACAGCCAGGAATGACTTGGTCAGATGGGCATCTGGAGTGGTGGCCGGAGGCCCGCGGGGCTAGAGAAGAACCAGCGGGCTCTCTGCAGTCTTCATCTAACCCGTCCCCTGAACTTGGCCACTTTCTCCTTGACACTTGCCGCCATTTGGATGGCCAGGATCCCTCTTTCCCTGCCTCCCTTCTTCCGCTGTCCCTCCTCAGCCTCCTCCACTGGCTCTTCTTCAGTTCTCCCACAAATGGGATTGTTTTCCAAGGCTCTGCCCTTGGCCTCTTGTCTATCTGCTTTCTGCCCTTGTCATTCTATCCCAGAGCTCCAAGGCTAAATCCTCAACTGCCCAGGTCATTCAGCCAAGCCTTGAGAATGTGGAAGACTAAGGGGAGAAGGTGGAGAGGAGGCATCGAGGGTGACCTGTGATTGCTGGGTACCAGGAATTAGCAGGTCATTGTATATATAATCTCCCCGCAGCAATGGCAGGTGGATCCGTTCACTAGTTAGGGATCCCAGAGAAAGAAACAGATTCTGGACTGAAGAAGAGGAACCTAGGCTGGGGCATGTTGAACCTGATGTGCTCACAGGACATTCGGACAGAAACTTCCAGATAACATCGGACGTTTGAATCTAGTTACTAGATCAGCTGAGCCACAAGCAAAGTTGTAGGAACCAGAATATTGAGGAGGATGGAGATTGTAGGGCTGGATCAGATTACCTACGTGCAAGAGAGAGGATTGGAGATGGGGTGGACTGAGCTCCCTGGATCCTGGAGGAATTGTAAAGCAGGAGCCCTGAAATGATGTCTTCTGTGATTCCCAGGCTTCTGGGCTCTCTGAGTGGATGGCAAGACATATGGAGCCCTTGAACTCGATGAAACCTGCTACCATTACCCTGGTCTTGTCCTGTCTTATTGCTATGATTACAGAGTGCACAAGTAATGTGGCTACCACCACCCTGTTCCTGCCTATCTTTGCCGCCATGGTAAGTAAGTCTGCTGGAGACAGGAAGAACATTTCATGGGAAGTTGTGAACCCGTGACCATTTCCTGAGAGGCAGGAAAATTAGGATCCCAAGCCTCACCAGGCTTGAGTACTCAGACATGGCTCTGGCTCTGATGTGGTCTTGTGCAGACTTGATGACCCTGGCCCTGAGGCCTCCCTCACTGCTTTGTTCATTCTTTGTATTCCTTCACAACTGCCCGAAGCACCAAACGTGGACCAGGTGCTCATACATTACTGCATCAGTGAGACAGATGGTTTGGGAGATGGAGGCAGGATAGGATGGTTGCAGGGTCAAGGTGACTCAGTGAGACCCTGTCTCAGGAGAAAAAAAAAAAAAGACTAGGGATATAGTTCAGTGGTAAAGCATTGTCTGGCATGTGTAAGGTCCTGGATTCAATCCTCAGTCACACACACACACACACACACACACACACACACACACACACACACACACACCCCAATAACCGCACAACTGTTATATTAATCTAACTACCTGGGTTATTTTTCAAGTTAGTTAGAAGAGGGCATATGTCACTGACTGAGACCACAGAAAGAAGCCTAGGGGATGCAGGACTCGAGAATGGGAGGTTTGGATAGGCCTTTCTGTCAAGAGGAGGAGAGGGCATGCCTGACTAGAGGAAGGGCTGATGAATGTTGATTCCAGGGCCAACTCAGCTGTGAGCTGGGAACTGAGGAGGAAGCAAAGCCTATGGGGAAATTGGCTGTCATCTGTTCTTACATTCCCGCTGTCATTCATTAAGAGTAGTACTGACCTCAGGGAGTTCAGGAAAAGCCAGAAGACCCGAGCCCCATCCTAGAGGTGTGCTGAGAGTCCCCAAACCGTGCATGATCCACAGAGCACCTGAACGAGGGAGTCACCAAAGCCTGCCCTGGAGAGGAACAGGGAAAGGCTGTGGTTAGGTCCGAGCTCAGAGACAAAGCTGGTAAATTCCCATCCAAGCCGCCTGGGGCATCCAGTTCAAAAAAGCAAATCTGAATGGTTTTTCCTCCGATTGCTCGGGAAGACAGAGGTGTTTGAAACAGCAGGGGAGCTGTCTCCTTCCCTAAGCAGGCTGCCCAGACAAGGGTTAAGGAAGTAGAGAAGGAAGAGGTGGAGGAGGAGGACGACTGGAGAGGCGAACAGGAGGAGGAAGAAGACAGGCTGAGGAGGACAGGGAGCAGACGGAGCAGGAATGGGGCAGGGGGATCTTTTGGTGCTGGGCATGCAGTGCGATGCTCCTCTCTTAAGCAAAGGCCTTAGCTTTGTCATTCCTGTGAACCCTACGAGCACAAACGGCCCCAGCTACGCAAATACAGGCTTTAACCTAAGGAGGTAGCTGGACCCTTTGAAAGTAAGCTCTTCTATGGGCCTGGAAAGATAGATCAGCGGTTAAGAGCTTTGGTTATTCTTTCAGAGACCCCAGGCTCAGTTCCCAGCACCCACATTAGGCTTACAGCCATCTGTAACTCTAGTTCCAGGGGATCCAGCACCCTCTTCTGGCATCCTCAGGCACTGCATGCACGTGATGCACAGACATATATTCAGGCACTCATAAAGTAAAAATTAAAAAAAAAAAATCTCAAAAAAGGAAGAGGCTCTTCTAGAGGCAAAATTTCTGAGTAAAATTGCCCAGAACTACCATGAAGGCCCTTCATGTTCCTGCCTGGACATCCACATGTAGGAAGTGAACAGTGGTGAGCGTTCAGCTGAGTGACACTGTTTGCATACACCATCCTGCTGTTGCTAGCCAGCGAGTCAGTTTCCTATCTTCTGATGTTAAATCATTACAGTGAAATTTCTGTAGACATGTTTGCACATGGAAATACACATATACATGATAAAGAGTCCCTTTGATAGCTGTTAAAATTATGTTATTTATTTATTCACTAAATATATGACGAATGCCAACTCTGTTCCAGTAGATGTAGTAGAATTTTAAAGTGTAGAACCAAAAAGGCAGATACCGGGTTCCCAATACAAAGCAATCCCGGGGAAGCATTTGCAGGTGAGTAGGACTGACTCTAGCTCTTCAGACTGCCTCTGTCTGTGACAGGGCAGGCAGATGGCTCATGGGACATTTTAAGATTCAGTGCAATCTAAATAAAGGTTCCATATGGCCTCCGGCTTACAGCAAGTGCCCTCCCACAAAACATGTGAACTAAACTGAGGGGCTCCAGAAAAGCATCCAGGGGAGGTGGCCTCTGAGCTCAGCCTTTTGTGGTCAGTAGTTATCATGTAGAGAAATGCAAAGTTCAGAGAGACTAGGCAGACAGTTGTGAAGGTTGGACTGTAACCCAGGCCTCAGGGAATGCATCTGAAGTATGGCCTGTGGGCTCCTGTGTGTTCTGTGCTGTGAGTTGTTGTGTGTCTCTCCAGGCTCGTTCCATTGGCATCCATCCACTGTACGTCATGATTCCCTGTGCCATGAGTGCATCCCTTGCCTTCATGTTGCCTGTGGCCACCCCGCCTAATGCCATCGTCTTTGCCTATGGACACCTCAAAATTGCTGACATGGTAAAAGCTCCTTTTATTTGCTCCTACTGGATGATGTTGGTATAAGTGATGTCCCGTTTATGAATGGCGTGTGAGTTTCAAAAGGATGGCATATGGGGCTGGGGAGACAGTTTAGTTGGTAAAGTGCTTCCTGTGCGGGCATGAGGGCCTGGGTTTGGATTCTCAGCACCTGCACAAAAAGCCAGGAAGGGTGGGGCCTGCCTGTAACCCCAGGACTTGGGTGGCAAAATAGAAGGATCTCAGGGGCTCCTTGACCAGCCGGTATCGCCAAATTAGTGAACTTCAGGATCGGCTTCATAAAGCAGAGGGCTGGAGAGGTGGCCTGGTGGTTAAGAGTACTCACTGTTCTTACAGAGGACCCAGGTCCAGTTCCCAGCACCCACATAGTGGCTCACAGCCATCTATAGCTCTTCGGGCACCATGCACGTACGTTGTGCCCGCACACACATGCAGGCAAAACATTCAGACACATAAAATGAATCTGACAAATGGAAAGAAAGACAACACCAGCTTCTGGCCCCCAGACATGCAAGCATGAGCAAGCACACTTGCACACACACACACACACACACACACACACACACACACACACACACGGAAAGAACAACAGAAGGACCTCATGTGATCTGAGAGTACCACAGAACACCTAGACCTATCTGACATTTTTATTTATGGTGCAGCCTTTCTTATTTATGGAAATGATCTCATATGAGTTCTGTTCCCATGGAAGGTCCTATCTGCAGAAACCTTTGTGGGTCCTAGGGAAGTCCTGGCTGAACACTTGGAAGGGATGGAGTGGGGCCCTCACAAGACAGCAGAATTCATAACTAGTAAGAACCCTCAGGACATCCAGGAGGGGGACGGTAGTCAGAGAGGCTTGTGGAGTGTCTGAAGAGGGGATGCCTGATGAGGAGCCCATTTGCTTGGGGGTCAGTGATATCTTGGAAGCAAACACAGTCACAGACAGAGCTTTCCAAGCCAGGTTTGGCTTTCTCACCTCTGATGCGGGGAGAGTAACTCTGCGACTCTGGGCCCGGGATGAGTGAGTAGGTGAACTGGGGAGCCAGACTGGTCCTTACCTGAGGCACTCTGAGACTCTACCCTGAGTTTTCTTTAAGCACGTGGATCACAGAAACTACATGTTGCAAATTTGATTCTGGGCCCCAGCAAAAAAAGTTCATGCTAGAGCATTGGAGTGACGGTTCATGAGTGTTAGGAAAGCCTGCAGCCTGGGTGGCAGGAAGAGCTGGAGGGTCACAAGAAGTGGCAGATGTCTCACATCATCTCTTGAAGTCACTTTCCGATGCCATAATGGGTGTAGAGACCCTACCTGTGCTGATTCCTTCCCGGGGTTTCCTTCAGCAACGATGACACTTGAATTGCTTTGTCTGGGGATGAGAGGGGCCTGGAATGTAGGAACACAAGGTCCAGACAAGACCTGAGTTGCTGACTGATCCTCTTTTTATTCTATAGGTAAAAACAGGAATCATGATGAACTTCATTGGAGTTGGATGTGTGTTTTTGTCAGTTAACACCTGGGGACGGTCCTTGTTTAAGTTGGATGAGTTCCCTGACTGGGCTAATTCAACAAGAATTAACACTTAGGAAAAGCCGCAGCAGAACAAGCATGGTCCCCCCACCCCCTCCCACCCTTTTGAGGACTATGATCCTCTGGCGCAACTTGCACAGAGCACAGGTGCTCATACCCCAGTGTGATCCAATGATGCCAACACCCTAGAAGATCTAGCCAATTAGTCACCTCTTTCTCCAGGCTGATTCAGAGATGGCAATGGGCGACTGGAAGAGAAGTGAGTGAGTCCCTTTGAGAGGCCACGGGTCTCATCTTTCCCAGGACCCTGCCATCCCCTCTGGGACAGACAGGAAACAGAGGGACCAGGACTCAAGATCAGTGTACCACGTGGCTTTGAAAGACTACTTGGTCCCATGCTGGGCTTTGGTTCTCACATCCTTGTTCCCATGATGTCCTCAGGGGATTAGATCAGCAGGATGAGAGCCCAGCCCCTGTGCCACCTCTGGATGCTCCAGATCGTCTCTGTCACTCTGAAGGGACCTCCCATCCAGGACTGAACTCTGACCTTGAGCAGCTTCCCACCGCCAGAGTGAGAGTAGGAGTCAAGGCTTCCTGAAGACTTAGACCCTACACGGCGCCATCACCCGTGGCTGAGCAACCTGAGGTGCTAACATCACGACATGCCTGCTCACCCTTGACGGACCTGCCCCCTACTTGTCTTGTTTCATATTAATTAACAATTCAAACCCCTCTCCCAGCTCCCCTGAGCCTCCTTCTACTCCTAGATCCCTTTATTGTCTTGGCCAGAAGCTGCTCAGCCCCCTGGCCGAGGCTCATGAGAAAACCCCAGTTTTTCCGGGGTGCTCAGGTTGGTTCTTCTGGGAATGCTCTTCCTGCCAGACCAGTACAGCTGGGATCACACTCTGAGGATGGACAGTGGTCTCTGGTGGGTGGTATCCAAGTGGCTTACCTAAGTCTCCCCTTAGCTAGACCTGGAGCAGCTTCAGCAGTTCATTTCCAAGGACCGGGCCACTGCAGTTGGTCTGACCTGCTGGAGTTGGAGCTCCTCAGGGAAGGCCTTTCCCTTGCTCGCTGTGCGCTGTGGCCAGGTCTGGTGACAACAGAGCGTGGCTGAGACTGAGTGATGTCCGGTGTGGTCCCTGAGCAGTCAGACCCTGCTAGAGGAAATCAGTTGACCTGAGAGTATGGGGAATTACTCCAGAGTGTCCATGGGAACCCACAGGAACCCCTCAATGAAAGGGAGACAGGGAAGGAAGCGCCCCCTTGTCCCTCAGTGACACTCTCTTCCCTACTTACATTGCTTGAAAAGAAGCACTGGCGGGTAGATAAGGCCCATGGGTGTCATTTTTCTGGGCAGAAGACAGTATGGGGACCCAAGGAATCCGCATCAAAATCCAAGTATGTGCCTGGTTCCTTGGGAGAGTAACTCCTGACCACACTGTTGAAGGCTTACCCTTGTCAAATAATCTGTCTGCTATGGAAAGTTCCAGTGGGCTGACTGGTCTGTGATTTTGTGCCTTGTGGAGGAGACAGAGGGAGGTAGATGAATAAACAGTTATTCTCTGTCCACCTCCTGGGTGCCTGGCCTTCCTGGATATGGTGAATCTACCAGTTATCATATTCCATATTTGTGGCTATCCTGTGAGACAGCCAGCATTGGGATCCTCACTTGTCCTAGAAGAAAAAACAAGGCTTAGAGTAGCCAAAGGACAAGTTCTAAGTCCAGCTAGTGGCAGTTCTGGTTCCAATAAAGATAAACCCTTTTCTCCTTCCTCTAGCCATGAAGGGCCTTGGCCTTATTGGGTTTATAGGGAAAGGTGGGTGGCTGAGAGCCAGCCTACCTGAAGGCCCTGCTTACCCAGGAAAGATCTCTAAACATGAGGCCTTCCAGTTGCCCCCTCTGAGATGGGCTCAGGAGACGGCTGAAGCAGACAGAGTTGGTCCTTTCCCTAAAACTCTCCCTGAGGAGAGTGTGATAGAAATAGTGACCATCATGTCGTATTGATGGCCTCTCCTTACGCAAATCACTGATCTCCACAGCCCTGTTGCGACTGATATCCTTGACTGCTGCTGGGTCTAGGGCCAGCACTGTGGCTGAGTCAGAGCAGGTCACCCTGAGTATGACCAAGGACTGATCTGTATAGTGGGCACACTTGATGCAGTGGGAAAGATCAGGGCGGTAGAGCATCTCAAGAGGGCCCTGAAAGATGAGTAGCATGGCCAGTGGGAAGGAAAGGATTTGGTAGGGTGAGTGGAGGACTCCAGTGCTAGATACCATCTGGAGAGCAGGAACCTTGGTGGAAGACCTAAGGCTATCGCTGAGTGACGTCTCTTACAGCCGGGGGGAGGTGCACCAATATGTCTGACTTGCGTTCACGTGGAATGCTTTGGGCTGTAAATAACTGAAACCCCAGTGGACAGGAGGACCCTTTGGTGTTTACTTAATGGAAGTGTGGAGGTAAGATCATCCAGCGGCTCACTTACGCCACCAAAGGCTTGGCGCCCACAGTCCACGCTCTCATCCTTAGGGCGTCATCCTTTTGCCCTCTCACTGGAGCCTTGGGTCACAGCTACATTCTAGGAATGAAGAGAGGGCACAGGAGTTGGGGGGGTCTGATGGTGCCAAAGTGCGTCCTTCTTCCTTGTTAGGGAAAATGCAGCCTTTCTCCGAGGCCCTGTGGAGACGCCCCTTTATGCCACATTGGGTAGAACCAGGCCACATGCGTTTCCTCTGACCAGCCACTGACGGAGGAGATGGGTTGCGGTTGCAATACCATGAATTGGGAATTCGCCTGTCTTTCCTGATCAAGGGATTTCCATTCGCTAAACAAATGGAAATCTAAATTCTAGCAGGAGAAAAGGCAAGGTAGGGGGAGCTGCTGGGTAAGCAACGGTGTCTGGTGTCATCTCCCCGGGCCACTTGGTGGCTCCACATTCTGGTCTCCACAGAATGCAGCAGGAAAATGTCAGCAGATAGCAAGAGAGCAGATAGCCTGGCTATCAAAGAGCTTAGCACTGCCTCCATTTTCCAAGGACCAGGCTTCCTCTGAGGGGCCCACTGGGCCCCCCATGGTTACAGTGTGTGCCATAAACCCAGCTGGGTCTCCACATGTGACAAGAAGCAAGTCATTCTGCACATCTGTTTCCACTGTGAAAGGGCCAGACTAGGCAGGCTGTGAGGGCCTTTCCTAGAGCTGGGAGTCCTCGTCTTAGGTGACCACTCCTTTCCTTCTGCCGTCCATAACTCCTCCTCAACACCCTTGTCTCCATGCCCGTGCATCAGCTGAGAGCAGGCCCGTGACTTTTGGCTCCCACCCGAGGTTTAGCCAGTTGCAGTCTTCGGCCACGACCTATATTTGCCTTCAACATTCTGTATCGAGTCTCCTTAACATATGAACCAGGTATTGGGGGTCACAGCGAGCTGAACACAAAATCCTGACCATTATTGTCTTCTGAACGTCTTTACCAGGGACTTAGGAGTCCATAAAGAACTTTCATTCCAAAGGCCAAGGCCCAGGGGCTCCTTACCCAAATAAGGTGTCTCCAAGGGCAGGCTATGGGGTCTCCTTCCCTGATCCCTCTGAACTCAGTTTCTCTGGGGCAGCTCCCAGGGACAGGTGAAGTCACTTCTTCCAAAACCTCTTGCGCGCGATAGAGAGGCTTTGGCTTTAGAATCCAGGTAGGACATCAACTCACTGAGTCACCCCTGAAATAGATAAAGATATTCTTGGTAAGAACATCGGTATATTCTTATTTATAGAAATAAAAGCTAGCTACTGGATTGTCTGGTGAGAAACTATATCTGGCTGTCCCATCCCAAAGCAGGGTCCTTTCTTTCCAGTGGCCTCTTCCCAGTCCCACAGCATCTTCAACGTCTTGTCTCTCAGCCTACCAGGGGAGGTTTCACCCTCTGTACATTCAAAATCCTTTCACTCAGATGAATCTCCCCACATCACAGGAGGGACTAGAAGTGTGTCATGTCAGTCTGAAATCTTTGCAACCAGATTTTCAATTAATTTCCACTGGTGTCTGGAACCAGGCAGAATTCAGGTGCTCAGGAGCTTGGCAGAATCATGACCTGCCTGTCCAAATGCCACTTCCAACTTGGAACCTCAGGCTGCCCCCTTCTTCCTGACCTATCAAGGGTAAAGAGGTTGGAATTCAACCTCGGAATACCCTGTTATCCAATCAAGACCTTAAATCAGTCTTCCTAGTAACATAAAATTAGTATGAGCAAACTAAAAAATTACAACAGGACAAAGCTGTCTTAATGTTTCTTCCACTTCAGACCAGAGTCCCCCATATTCCCTGCCCAAAGGTAACTGTCAACACTTGCTCACATAGCCCTCTAGCAGCATTGCATACACACAAGACTATGTAAAAAAGAAAAGCCTCTTTAGGGCAGGTAGAAGCCTATGGCATGTATATTCTGTCTTGTTTCTTCCTTCTACTCCACATGAAATCATTTATTTGGAGGTTATTCTATTTCAAGTTATATTAAGGTTGGACAGAATTTTTTTCATTCAATAGTTAATTCTGAATTTGAATTAAGATAAAGTCAAAGGATGGAGAGACAGCTCAGAGGTTAACAGCACTGACTGTTCTTACAGAAAACCTGGACTCAGTTCCCAGCACCCGCATGGTGGTTCAGAAATGGCTGTAACTCCAGTTCCAAGGGATCCAATATCCTCTTCTGGCCCTCAAGGGTACCAGGCATGTATGTATCGTGCAGACATATGTGTAGGCAAACACTTCTATACATAAAATAATAAAAATAATTTTTTAAAAAAGATAAAGTCAAACTTTGTAGGTGGCACAACCTGAAATATGTGCAGTCCAGTGATTTTGAGAAAGGCACCTACCTTGTAATCTACACCCTGATTCCATCACCCTCCCCTCAAAGGACTTCCCATCTCTTCTAGAAATTGATTCCTCCTTTGGGCAGGCAGGTCCTGGTTTGTCTGTGTGCCTTGGTTTTACCCTCTGAACTTCACAGAAATGGCATCACATAGTTCATACTCATTTCTTTTGAGAAACAAAATGCTTTTGAAATTTATTTCTGTTGCTATGTGTATCTGTTCATTTATTTACTGTTGTTGTTGTCATGTACTAATTCACCGAATGAACTCGCTATAACTCATCTATTCTGTTGGTGGACATTTGGGTGTTTCCGGTTTGGGGCTATTATGAATAAAGCTATTATAGAAGTTGCTGGATGCTTTGTTTTTGTGGACATGTTCTTTCATTTCTTCTGGAAGGTCTGAGGGAAGATCTCCATAGCTGGGTATTTGGGAGTTGCTGGCAGTACAGAATCTTCTGCCTACATATGGCACCCAATGTGGGGCACAAACCTATGACTCTGAGATTAAGAGTCTCATGCTCTACAAACTGAGCTAGCCGGGCGAGCATTTATAATTAATATAAGCCTCTGTGTGGTAATTTGGGAAGCAGCTGCTGAGTATTTGGGAGTTGCTGGTGAGACAGAAGCTTCTGCCTATACTCCGTCTTTTAAACAGCTGCTCATCTTCCACTCTAAGTATGCACCATGGAGCAAACAAGTCCCCTGTTGGTAAACACTCAGGTTTCTTCCCATATATGGCTGCTACTGCCTAAGAGGAATCTGTGCATAAGTCTTTGTGCATATAAGTAAGAAAAGCATGTTCCTAGAATGACATGCTTGCTCAAAGGATGTGTATTTGATTTTGGAATACCAACATGAGACAATTTGCTTTCTAAGAGGCTCTGTCCATGTATGTTTTAAGAGCTGTGCCTAGGCCTGATCTCACATATGCCTGAGCAACTCTGTGCAGAATCATACTCAACGTTTGTTCTTTCATCTCCGCCCCCCCCCCCCAGCGGAGGACCGAACCCAGGGCCTTGTGCTTGCTAGACAAGTGCTCTACCACTGAGCTAAATCCCCAACCCCTGTTCTTTTATCTTTAAAAAAATGCTTTTTCATGACATTCATTCACTCATTCATTCATTTATGTGATGCTAGGACCTGATGAATGCTAAGCTCTACCACTCAGATATAACAGCCATATATTTCTTTAAGTTGTGAACACTGTTCATACTTCCTTGTGTTTGTAGTCTATTTAGTCTTTTCCTGTAAGGCTTCTGGTTCTTGCTCATGTTATTTTATTTTATTTTATTTTTTATTTAAAGAAAATGTCTTTTAAGAGTTCTTTTCAGAGCTAGGCATTAATGATGCACACCTTTAATTCCAACACTCAGAAGGCAGAAGCAGGCAGATCCCTGAGTTCGAGGCCAACCTGGTCTACAAATCAAGCTCCAGGACAGCCAGGACTACACAGAGAGATCATGTCTCAAAAATACAAGACACACACACACACACACACACACACACACACACACACACACACACAAATACACACAGAGAGAGGGAGGGAGGGAGGGAGGAAGGGAGGGAGACAGAGATTCTCATTTGTCAGAACTTTTTATATATTGAAGAAATAAGCCATATGTCATGGGATTTTTTTTATATAAGATTCTCCAAGGCTACTCACTCTTGTTTATTCTTTCTTTTCATTTTTGACCCAAGCTAGTCTCACATATTTTTCCATAAGAATTTCTGAATCAGCTTCTCTGGTTCCAAAACAACTCTGGCTCTCTGGTCAGCATCTACATCTCTGGCTCTGGCTCCTACTCCTCTTTCCCCGCTAACCCCAGGGAGCCTTGACCTCAGCGCTATGGACAATTTGGATGGAATAGTTGCGCTGTAAGGGGCTGCTATTGCTGGATGACAGGGGATTTTCTTCGCTGCCTGCCAATAGCAACTTCTCCTCCAGCTGTGACAATGAAAACTGTCTCCAGACATGGCCAGATGTCCCTAGGAGGGCAGAATCCCCTGTGACTGAGAGCAACCGACTCCCTTGCATTTAGCTGCACTGGCTTCTGGATGTCCCTTCTCTGCCTCAAATCTCGGAAACATTCCTTAAACTGCTTCAGATTGCAGCCCCTCCCCCTGTCCACCTGGCATTCTCCCTGCTATCCTTGGATTTTCTCCATTGCCCTCTCTCCTCCTCCTTGCTCCCTGTCTCTCGCCCATCTCCAAGAATGTGAGTATATTGAGTTTATGTTCACCTGTGGATCATCCTCTGCCGAGAACACATGGTAGATGCACAATAAACACTGTCTGGATGAATGTGCCGGGATGGGTTTGTAGATTGTCAGGCAAAAAAAAAAAGTGATACTTTTACAGTATTGCCTTCTGTGAAAAGATGGCATTTCCTCTTACACTCAAGTTTGTTTCATTGCTTCATGTATGTAACAGTTTGTTTTTAAAACATTTGAAAAAAAAAGAACTTAGCCGGGCCATAGTGGCACACACCTTGGGAGGGAGAGGCAGGTGGATCTCCGTGAGTTCAAGGTCAGCCTGGTCTACATCGTGAGTTCCAGGAAAGCCAGAGCTACGTAGAGAAACCCTGTCTCAAAAATAAATAATAAATAATTATCCAATTCCTGTAGTCAGTATGTAAAATAAATATTAGTTAAATAAAATGTTAGTTAAATAAAATAAATTTTAAAAAATCGTTTGCAGGGCCAAGGTGATGGTTAGGGGACAGAAGGGGTACTTTCTGGGCAAGCTGGGTGGTTGAGTTCAATCCTCAGACTCAGGTTAGGAGCCAGATGTGGTGGCTTGCATTAGAAATCCCGGCGACCCTCAGCTGGAAGTTCAAGAGCCAGCTGACCTCCAGTACACAGCACATCAGCAGAAACCAGAGAGACTCCCTGGGTGTTGGCTGGTTCTTTACACCCTCCAAGTCTTCACCAGGTAGTCTGGGAGAGTCTTGGAAGACAGACCTTGCTCTGGAAGACTCTAAGAGAAGGACTCAGCAGAAGACTCCTCTTATCTTCCCTTCCTTCAGCTCTTACAGATAGGCCACTCTTGTATGGCGTGAAGTTGAATGCCCAGGAGCCTCCCCTCTCTGGGACACAACTCTTCCAGAGCTCTGAGGGCTCCCTCCTGGCTACTGCTCTCTAGGGTCCTCCTTGCTAAGGCTGTGGTGAGGGTAGACACCAAGACCACGTGAGACTCAGACCTATGCTAACAGACCGACCTCAAGGCAACATCGACAGTAAGTATTCAAGGCACGGACAGGATTGAAGCTCCCGAGGCCTGAAGCTGTGACCTGGTGCCACAAGCACCGAGTAACCAACGCTGTTGGACCCCTCCTCGCAAGACCAGGATTGTGAGATGAGCCCAGGCCACCGTACTCATGTCCAGAGTGCCCGACTGTAACCTCTGCCCTGGGCCTAGTGGTGCTGCTCTGAGAAGGGAGCTGGGTTTCTGAGGCTTGGCAGTGCCAGCCTGCAGTCTGCGGGGCATCTGAAACCAGGCTCCTGCCCACTGCTGGGTTGTGACAGTGTCTGGTGGTTGGCCGCTTCACATGGATGGCTACAAGGCTTCTTGATTTATTGTCCCTGTGGTGGGAAACCACAGCTATGGTCTGTTGGGGGCCTGTCTGAGTGTTGTGACAGAAAGGCCTAAGGCCCAGCCTTGGGCTTGTGCTGGCCTCTTCCAAGCACCTCAGTGAAGGGTCCCCAAGCACTCTCCTCCTACCTGATACTCTGCTAGGAGCAGGAATCCTGCCAGAGGTGTGTCGGCTCTTGTGCCCCAGTGAGGGACCCATGATGGCGAAGTGGTGGTTGGAGAGAGGGAGGTGAGTGATGGGAGAGCTGACAGAGGCAGGAGCAGGGGACCAAGGGCCTCCCGACCTTTGGATGCCCTGGGCAGTATTGGTTTTGGAGCCACTGGCTCCTTTCCTGAGGTGTTCACCTGGTGGCTCCCAAAACCAGGGCAAAGTCAACCGGGTTTGGGTTTCACAAGATGATTCTGAGGACAGGGCGGAAGTGTCAGGACAAAGCTATGGCCTCTAACCTGTTTCCTCCCCGCTGCTAGGATTCACAGGGGCTCACTCTGAACCTCGGGGGGCCTTACAGTCAGACTGGTCCTCTCAGCAGGAGACATTCCCTAGGCCATGGAAGAGTTGGGCTCAGGGTTAGGGGGTAGTGAATCCTGTAAATGTTGGTGATTACAGTGAAGGCAAGTCCGGGTCAAGAACCCTGGCTCCAACAGTCCTTCCCCCCACGTTCTAACCCAAAGCCACCTCACTGCTGTTTGAACTGTGCAGTGGGGTCCTCTGGCTTGGCAGAACCTAGCTCCTCCCATGCACCCAGTTGTCAGCTTACCTGACACTGGGCCAACCAAGGGACAGTTGCCCTCACAGACTGATGGCCTTGACTGTCATACTTTCTGCCCCAGAGCTCCAGGTCTGACTCTGACTTGGTCCTCACCAACTCCTGGGTCAGGGAGGGAGAAAAGGAGGGAGGGAAGGAGTCTCGACCCAGGTCTGAGACAGGCCCTGGGCTGTCTGGAAGCTTACACCCTGCAATCGAGGGAAACCCTGCAGGGTAAACAGGAGGGGAGAGAGGGCAGGTAGAGCCATGATTACTGGGTGGGGTGCAGAAGGGGCCTGTGGGCAGGCAGGGCCCACCTTGAGGGGGTTGTGACCTAAAAATGGAGCAGTGTTATATAAATAAAATACCTATGGGGTGCGTTTCTTTTTTAAAGTTAGGGTTTATTTCAGTGTTCCCATTCTTAGCAAACAGTCCTCACATGCCAGCTCCTGGTGGTTTCTACCCAGCTGGCCGGTTCAGGTTGGGTGCCCTTAACCTGAGTCTAAAGTCTGAAGTTGTGAGTGTGTGTGTGTGTGTGTGTGTGTGTGTGTAACTGTAAAGAGCAATTCGATTCTATGTTAACTGACCCAGATAGGTACCCGGTCTGTGCTGAGGCAGGGGGTCACAGAGAATAATGGCTCACTCCCCCTGCTCTGGAGGGTAAGTCTGAAGGTTGAGGTTAGCTACATCCATGTGAGCCATGAAGAGGGCCTCATAGGATGGACTTTGGGCAAGGTTTTGAAGGTAAATGGTTTCTCAGGCTCTCCTTTTTTCTTTCAAGAGACAGTTGGGAGCACCTACCTGTGGGCCATGTATGGCCTAATAACAGAGAGATAAGACTCAAGCCGTGTCTTGAGAAGTCTAGCAGAAGATAGTCACGTCTGTCTTCAGGGCAAAACTAGGACTATGTGCAAGATGTATCAAGGTGGAAAGAGGGAGCCATCAGTCTGTGTGGGGTCACGAGAACAAGGGTCTAGGGAACCTGGCTTGCTGGGGGCTTGGGTGCAGTGCTCCAGGAGAAATCACACTGAGACAAAGGTCCTGTGCGGGCTTCCTCAGGTCCAAGTACTTAGCCAGGGCATGGGAGCAGCCTAGGGGCTGGTGGATCAGACCTGGAGGTTTCAGGCCAGTTGTGTGGCCTGTGGGCTTCTGACCACTGGGTTCCAGATCTCTCTCCTTGTGAGGTGGGTGACATTTAGTGGTGCATTTCCCCTCTTTGAACTTCATGTCCTCATGTCTAAAATGAAAGTTGTGTGGACCCTGGATACAGTTACCTGGTAGAATGATGTGAGTAAATGAGAAGGCTGTGCACAGCATCTTAGGGCCACATCTGCATCTTTGGGTGGATGGTTCCTTTCTATCTTCTCCAAAGGGCTGTCAGGAGGCTGGACTCAGCCTGGAAAGCTCCTCTGACACCCACTGGAGTTACAGGTTCATACTCAGGCATCCCAATCCCACCTTGACTCTGTCTGAGGTACCATCATGGGGCTCATCTATTGGGAGGGTAAGGTTACTTGGTCCAGGCATGGTTGGTGCCAGGGCCTAGCCATATAACTGGCTGTGTCATGTTCTTCTGATTTTTCCTCCCTCTCTCCTTTTTCCCATGCTTCTTTCTCTCCTCTCTTCTGAACTTGGTCCCTTTGGGCAACAGGAGCCTGCCTGTAGCAACCATATCAAACAGCCAAGCAGTGGCCCATCCATCCATCCATCCATCCATCCATCCATCCATCCATCCATCCATCCATC
>CABHPQ010002394.1:0-13591 GCA_902168405.1 Peromyscus aztecus | reverse complement strand
ATCCATCCATCCATCCATCCATCCATCCATCCATCCATCCATCCATCTGATCCAGATCAGGGGCTGAAATTGTTCTGGAATCTTCCAGAGGGCAGAGGCTCTAAGACGGGCTTGACCCAGGCCTGCTCCCAGGCTCGTCTTGATGCTCCAGGCCCTGGGCTCAGACCTGAGGCCCAGAGATGGGCTTGGGCAATACCACAGCATCCCAGCTGCTCCCCACCTTCAGCTGCCTTCTCAGAAGCTGCTGCTGACTTGGCCTTTTGAGCAGGCTGCCTGGGAGGGGCTCCAACAAGATGGGCCTTGTGAAAGGCCTGTTACCTGCCAGTCCAGGGCATCGAAAATAGACTCTCAAAGGGCAGCAAACCCTCTAATTCAATGTGTCCCAACAGCGGGTCGGTGTGGGGATAACTGTGATCTGGCTGGTCTCGGGCTGTAATTACGGAGTCAGAATAAAAAATTACAGGCATTGTGTGGGCTTGTTTTAAATATAACGTAATCCATACCGTCCTCTCTCTTATTTTCTAGATTTGAGGTGAAGTCTTTGGCAGCTGGCGTAGGTTTTGCCTGACGTGTAGTAGATAAAAATGGTCCTTTCACGGAGAAGAGGGCTCTGTGGGAGGCCTCCCTGGACCCTTAATGTTCTTTACTGCCCCCTGCCCACAACCACACATGCATAGGCATCCATGCTAGTCTTTTCTGTTGATCACATTCTCCGTATGTGATCTATCTCCCCAACTGGCCTCCCTGTCTCCCATCTTCCCAGAGCCAGCCTATCAGAAGCATCTTTGTGAAATTTGGCCTCAATACTTAAAAAAAAAAAAAAATGGATGAATGGTGCCCCTGTGAGTACAGGGCAGACTCAAGTCCAAGTTTCTCCTTGACTTCCCACAGCTAGAGAACAGAAGGGAAACGTGAGAAAAGGGCCCTGGATTTCCACAGCGTGGGAGCAGACAATGGTTGCTTCTTGTATGTGTGATATGGGCCTGGGCAGGTTATTTAACTCCAGTGCTTCGTCTGCCTCACTGCCTAGAGAGCTCGGCGGCGGCATCTCTCACATAGACCAGAAGCTTCAAAGTCAGGAGGAGATGCTCACTCCCAGAATGACCTTCAGGATGTCCTTTAGGAATTTCTTTATCCAAGCTTCCATTGACCCAGCATTTAAAGAAGACAGCAGGGACTGGAGAGATGGCTCAGGGGTGAAGAGCACAGACTGCTCTTGCAGAGGACCCAATTTTGCTTCCTAGCACCCACAGCAGGTGGTTTACAACCACCCGTAAGTCCGGATTTAGAGGACCCGAAGCCTTCTTCTTGCCTCCACAGTCACCGTACAGTCACACCCCACCACAAATGGCCAAAATACACAGACACACACAGAAACAAATAAAAAGAAATCTTTTTCTAAAGGAGGGCAGTAGATTTACCAACTTCCAAATAACAAACATTTCTTGGCATCATTGATGGTGTGTGGTGAGGTGGACACATGCATGAGTTCAACCACCCAGGAAAGCAAAATTGAAATATGCAGAGTCTTACGGCAAACACACACACACACACACACACACACACACACACACACACACACACGGACACGGACACGGACACTAAGCTAAAGGAAAAGTTAAACTGTGACTGAAAACATGACTTGTGAAAATGTTGACCATGCTGTGCTCTTATACTTAATAATGTAATTGTTAAATAATTAAGGGATGTCCCTTCAAAAGGCTGTTATGCAGTCATTGAAAGTATTCATGAAGGACATTTCCCTATTCCTTTATGAGTTCATGTGTTCAACTCTAAAGCAAGCAGAAAATTGTCCATGCTGGACAGCTTCATCAAAGAGCATAGACAAAGTGAGATGGAACCAGAAAAGCAGTTACCTTGGATGAGTGGAGAAAGGGTTGATATTTTCTCTATTATTTTTGACATTTTTCCAACATCCTAGAAATGGGTATATGTTTCTCGAGTATCATTTTTAAAAGCTGTTAGAAGTTAAAGCGAGGGAGTCGTCTTGAGGGTTGAGTCCTGCCTGGTCTGTGTCTGTGGTTCTAGTGCTTTGGACTACTTATGGGTCTCGGAGGTTTGCAGAGGCCTGAACTCTCCAGACTCACCTGCCTCTGTGGACTAGCTGCCAGGGGCAGGTGGGCTGCCGGGGGCAGGCGTGCTGCCATTTGCCCTCCATGGGCATTCACCATAGGCATCTGCATACACTTCCCTCATCTTCAAGATGTCAGCTGTCATGACGCCCGTCTGAAATCCTCCTGGTGCCATTGGAAGGTAGGTAGTGGCAAGAGCCCAGCCCTGGCCCTGTTGCTTCAGAGGGTATTACAAGTGGACCTCTGTCTGCCTGGGGCCAAGTGGGTTTTCTGCTTGAAGGCTGGGGTCTTTCTATAACTGTAGGTGAGATGCTAGTTGAAGTGACAGCCACTGTCACTCACCTCTATGGGACTCTCTGTTGTCCACATATCTGTACTCTGAGGGACCCACTCATTGGCTCTTTTAGACCACAGATTTCCAACTGCCCAGACATGAAACCCTATCTGGCTGCTTGCCTTGAGGTGTGGCACTTAGGACACCTCATTGGAGACGGTCACTAAAGGACAGTCTGGCCACTCCTAGCTACTTCTTAGACCTTAGTGCCACTGACTCTAAGCTACAAGTTCAACTCAGGTGAAGCTATCTGGACAAATGAAAAGGGTCCTTGTTGAGGCCCTGGTAGAAAGAAGGGCGCCATTGGACTCCAGAGGTGTAGTTCCCTAGGGGAAAGCATTGTGCCCAGGGCTAGCTTTCAGCTAAGTAGGACTAGCCTGGGACCTCCATGAAGGGGCCACATCCCTGGCTGTTATAACCCAGAGAAGAAGCTGAGAGATGGAGCCAGGAAGGCTTAAAAAGAGTGTAAAGACAGACAGAAGCTGACGGTGATGTGGCGACCCAGACCAGAACATTGACTGAGAGGCTGTGGGGAGCCTGCC
The DNA here is from genome assembly GCA_902168405.1 of Peromyscus aztecus. NCBI lineage: Eukaryota > Metazoa > Chordata > Mammalia > Rodentia > Cricetidae > Peromyscus > Peromyscus aztecus. The sequence goes on along the minus strand of CABHPQ010002394.1, from coordinate 10,622 downwards.
ACTGAGATACTTACATTAGCACCTACAGGCAGGCTCACCCTGTCTATAATCAGGCAAATTAGAGGAGCCTTGATGTGCCGTTTTACACCCACTAAATTAGCGAACATTAGCAAAGTTATAACAGTGCGTGCTGCGTCTATGGTAAAACCAACCTAAACATGCTGCCAGCTCAAGTGTGAATTAGCACAGCCCTTTAGGGTTCCAGGGCTATTAAGCTGCTCATATCTTTTTTTTCCCATTTTAATTCCACTCCTGGGAATGCATTGCAGGGAAGTAACCCAACAGGACAATAACTGCTTTGTACATGAAGATGACCCAGCCAGGGCTCTCTGCTGCACCCAGTGTACTAGAGTTCAGTGCTATAAATCTCTTTGTTCTGAGACAGGGCTTCACTATGTAGCCCAGGCTGTCCTTCAACTTGGAATCCTCCTGCCTCAGCCTCCTCAGGACTGGGCATGAGCTGCCACATCTGGCACAACTATGTTTTAAAATAGGTAATATAACTAATTTGATTCCATTAGCAGAATTCTTACGGGAAAATAAAAACACCTATACGTGAAAATTAATAGTTACATAAAAGCTGCTTGGAAAGTCCGGGCAGCCCCACCCTGCTGAGGTCCTATATTCTAGCTGCCCATCCGGTCGACTAGTCCATCCCACCCTTGCCATACTCGGCCTGCCCTGCCACTCCCTGTCTGGAACTACCCTAGGTGATCGTGAAGCCTAATCCACAGACCTCAGGCTGGGGTGGGCCGGGTACTGCGTCAGCAGAGCCTGCCCACCTGGCTTGGTTCATGTGGCGGCCCTAGGGATTTGGAAAAGGGCTCTGTGAGTCACACCTGGAAAGGCCAAACCAGAAAAGAGAAGGCACGGTGGAAGTGGGTCTTCATTTAAGAGAAGGGGTAGGGCGGTTTGCAGGCTCTGCTGTTTGCAAGCACAGCAGTCTGTCGAGGCTGGCTGGTGTCTGGATTCCTAGCTGGAGCATCATGGGGTGGTGTGTGTGTGTGTGTGGGGGGTGAAGACAGCTTACAGATTGAAGACAAAAGAAGAGGGATCCTCGGGTCACCTCTCTCGGTCTGCTCTGACTTAACATGAGGCACAATCTGACTCTGCACCTGAGTCATCAGTTCGGGGGCTTCTCCTCGTCCCTGGTGCCCATCACAGAAGCTGGCAGTCAGGGCGAATTCAATAAACTGGGTGAATGAGCAGGCACAGGGACAAGGCCGTGCCCTATGTGAATGAGCAAGTCAGCAGACAATGCCCTCTTTGTTCAGTGCCTTCCACATGGGCACTAATCTTGCTCAGGGGATGCTGCACCCCCTTGTGTCCGTCTTTTTTTTTTTTTTTTTTTTTTTTTTCTGCCAGGGGATGTCCCACCACACGGAGGCCAGGACAGTCAGTGACCGACCGTGTCCAGGTCCAGACAAGCCAACCTTGTTCCTTTGGTCCAGGGTTATCCTAGTGAACACAAAGAGGCTTTATGACAGCCCCTGCTCCTGGTGCTCTCAGTGTCCCGGGGAGAGACAGGAACAAACAAGGAAGGAAACTATGGATCACGCACATGGGGGTTGTCAACAGAAATGGTAGTGGTGGGGAGGGCAGACACCAAGAGGGGACTTTGGGGTAGAGGGCTGGGTCGGGCTCCCTGGGGAGATGAAACTGGAGAGGGCCTGGAGGACAGGCCGTCTATCTCACACAAGGAACACAGGAGGTCTGGGGCAAGTGTAAGTCTACCTGGGTCTCCCTTGGCTTTTGCCCTTGAACTCACGCCAGTCAATCTGGTCCTGGTTGGAGCAGAGTTCAGCATCAGTCTCTCTGTTTGTGTCCAAACTCCTAGGACTCTGAATTCATCTCAGTCATTCATTCACTCCCTCATCTGTTCGTTCCTCGGACACCCACAGCATAGCTGCTGGGTGCTGGGTACCATTACAGGTTTAGTGGGGGTACGTGGTGAGCAAGTTAAAGCTGTTGCCCTTCAGTGGGCAATGTAAGACAGTTATGATTGCTCTGTGAGTGACGTAACTGCTTGTTGTGACAACTGTTATGGGGAAATACAGGAGTTAAAGTGGTGACTAGGAGGAAAGTGTAATATTTAACCAGGAGACGTTTCAATGATGTCTTAGTCACTTTCTTGCAGCTGTGATGAAACACCACGACAAGGCAACTTAGAGACGGAAGAGTTTATTCGAGCTTATGGCGGAGTGGAGTCCATGATGGTGGAGTGAAGGCGTGGGGGACAAGAGCTGGATGCTGAGAGCAGAAGCTGGGAGCTCACATCTTAAACCACAGGCAGGAAGCAGAGAGGGAACTGGAATGGGCAGAATCTTTGACACCTCAAAGTCCACCCCCAGTGATGTACTTCCTGAGGCGAGGCCACACCTCCTAGACAGCACCACCAGCTGGAGACCGAGTGCTCAATGCTGGAGACTATGGAGGACATCTCACTCAAACCACCAGAAGTGGCAAAGCTGTACCTGGTGTAACAACTGAGTAGTGTAAAGAAGCAGACCACACACACACACACACACACACACACACACACACACCCACACATATACACACACACACACTGAAAAAAAAAATCTAGAGAAGACTGAAGGTCTCACGGCAAGAGTAAACTTCAGCACGTTTAAGGATTAGTGTGTAGGCCAGCAAGGTAAGTGTGCCAGCCTTCTGTTACTCTCACAAAAGGCCTCAGCTGATTAATTTTTAAAGTAAAAAGGTTTGTTTATCCTAACAGGTTAGATGTTCTAGGCCATGCTCCTGCAGACCACTGCTTGCAGGACTCCGGTTGAGGATGCCTGATGGAACCCAGGCCTGTGTGGAAAAGCAGACTGGCTAGGAAGCAGATCAGGAAGAGGGAGGAGCTAGGCTTCACGTGAGTAGTCCTCCAACGACCTAAGGCCTTCCCATTAAATCTCACCTCCTAAAGGGTCCACAATCTCTCAATGGTGTGTCTACCATCGCCCGTGCATGGCAGTTGGGTGTGGAGGGGCACTTAAGGTCCAAACTACAGTAATAGACAAAGAGGAGAGAGAGAAAGGGATAGGAGAATAGAAGCAGAAAGTGCCAGACTTGGCCACGGCGCTGACTCCCAAGCTCCTGGGACCCACATCTCCTGTATTATAGCTCGGTTCCCGCCTTGTGTTGAAGGTTTCAGCTGGCATTGGATCCAGGTTGTGCACACTGACATGCTTGACTGGCACCAACAGGGGTCACACGCTCATGAGAAGGTGCCTGATGGGGTCTGACAAGCCATGCCTACTCTGCTGCCCTCACAGGGCACAAGGCTCTAGTTTCTGTGGTTTCATTGCTCTTCACGGGAATGCCACTGGATTTCCAGCATTAAGGAAAGCAAGTCATACTGAGCGTGTCCCATAGGAGTGAGCACCGGTAGGTAGTTCAGAGGGACCGGGGGCTAGGCAGTGTCAGAGAACTGGAAGCCAGGGTAGGTATAGTATAAGAGGCAGGGAGGCACCCAATGTGTTTGAAATGGGGTGAAGGAAAACACGACATATCTTAAAGCCATAATTTTGGAATCATTTTGGGGCCGGATCAAAGAGAGGAAAGGAGAACAGGAAAGCGAAGAACGTGAGGACATCTGAGTAGAAGATGAGCCTGGCTTCCTGCAGGATAAGGCCACAAAGGCTTGGTGCTCGCTTGGGAGAGAGGTCTGGGCGGGAGAGACATCAGTAGCCAGGCGGCAGGTGATACTGAGTGCTAAGCAGTGCCAAGTAAAAGCGGCAGGTGCGAGGGAGAGTTCTGGGGGCCGTCTGCAGGGTTCCTGCAGGGAGGAGAAACTGAGAGGAGACAGATGCATTGAGGAGACGGGGAAGCGTTCAGGTTCATGGAAGCCATGGAGAGGAGAACTTAGAGGAGGAAACTGTCTCCGGTGTCCAATGATACAGGGAGGTCAGGAAGGGTGGGGACTGAGAAGCCATCAGTGGATCCTACAGTGAAATCAGCGGGAAGGGAGGCCAAGGGAGAGAGATTTGGAGAGAGGACGACTATGGGATGGGGAAGCCCAGGGAGTGACAGCTTTTCAGAGTCTGGAAGAGAATAACGAGCTTGGGTGGGTGGTGGGCAGAGGGCATAGAAGAGGGTGTCCAGTTTGGGCAGAGGGAAGGGGAGATGCTGTGTTGACCTGGGTGAGGGAGCAGCAGGAAAGGAAACACCCAAGGATCTTGGTGAGGAAGACATAACCTGTGTGCCTCCTGGACCTTCCGCTCCTTCAGTGACAGACTGCCTGGGACGTTCCAGGCCTCCTTTGCGATGCTCACCAGGGGGAAATTCCCACTGCATGCATCTTTCTAAGTGGTGGTCCGGCCTTTGTTTTTACAGAGTGAGTCACAGAGCTCACTACTGTGTGTGCATGTGGGGCGGGAGCAGTGGCCAGGACATCTAAGCTGGGCTCAACTTCAGCAGTTTTCTCTGTGACTCTGACACCCACTGGGGTCATAAACCGGGGTTTCCATGGGTTGGCTGAGGAGGATTGAGCTGTAGGTCTACCTGTAGATTTAAGGCTTTATAGTAAGTACATTAAAAAACTCGTCCTTTTTTTTTTTTTTTTTTTTTAGTTCAATGTGTCATTTTGAAGCTTCTCACCCTTTGATTCTGGCTCTTGAGGTCCTTCTCACTGCACAACAAAGCACCAGCCTGGTCTTTCTTAGAATTAACTGTCCCCTGCTCTTCTGAAGACTTCCTAGGCTCCTCCCGGGTACAACACAGAGCACCAGACAATTGGTCCTTATGCAGCAACAGCTGGTGTCTAAGGGCACCATCCCAGAGCAGCCTACCCACATCTGGATTCTGGTGCTGCTTCTTCCTAGCCAGGAATGCTGGGTAAGGTAACTCAACTTCTTGACCTCTAGTCTCCTGACTACCTCATCCAGACCTGAGGAAGGCATGGGCGCTTTCAGTAGTGCCAGCGCTCAGTAGCCAACCTTCTGGGAGTCAAATCTCTCTCTGGAACTGGGGAGGACAGAAGGGTCCTTTGAGTCTACATGGGCATGTCCAGTGATGCTTTGATTTTCCAAGATGAACACAGCCATCCATGGCCATGGTCTGTGGGGCGTTTTCCCACCAACCCCACAGCTTCCCAGAGTTTTCTTGAGTGTGAGCAGCAGGAAATATTAGATAGAAGGATTTATTGCGGAGAATCTTGCGGAGATAAACAGATAGAAAATAAAGGATAGCCTCGAGAGGGCCTGGAACCTATTCCAACGGGCCCCGACTGTCTCTGCCCCAGGGTTTTTATAGAGACGCCAAGGGGTGGGGCAAATGACCTCCTCCCCCAGCACAGCCAAGTGCAGACCATCTCAGACACCTGCACTCAGGCCCGTGGTCCTAATCATCCTCTATGTGGATCTGCTGGGTAAAGCCACGAGGAACCCAAGAACGGCCCCCCACAATGGTCCATTCACAGGACCTTGCCTGCATGGCACCCCACTTGGTTTCTGCTGGTTTTGCAGCTGTATGGGGATTGGCTGACCTCTGCTGTCCATTGTCTGTATGGCACCAAGTGAGCTGGCTTTGGACTCCGTACTCAGCCAGGGAAACCTCAGAGATGCCCTTTTTCCCACTATTTTTTTTTTTTTTTTTTTTTTTTTTTACAGTGACTCTCAGTAGAAACGTATTCTACCCTGGGACTCTATACCAACATTTCACAAGACAATTGAAATTTTCACTATGAGGAGAACTCTGATATATCATTTTTTTTTCTATTTTATCTCATGAACAAGAAAATGCTAGTTACATTACACTTCTATGTTCACTGGAATCTGAAAACATTGGTTCAGCCTACCAATAAGTCCTGAATGAGCTTCCCAACCTTGTTGTGTACTAGGCCACTCCGGGCCTTCAGCCACACCCAAGGCTGGCTGCTCATGCAATCAGATTATGCTTTCTTTAAATCAATGAGCTTAAGCCTTTTAAATGCCCACTCTGGCCTACATAAAATATTGGTGAGATCACAATGTTGAGGAAAAGTTGGTTTTTACCCAAGACAAACTAAAATAAAAACTTAGCTATCAAAACAACACAAAAAGTGTTTCTATACTTTCTAAACTCACCTTGCATCCCACACCTCCGTTGGAGAACTAGGGATTTTGTCCATCCACAGTGGGGGAAGTGGGCCACCTACAGGTGGATTCACTTATCTGCAGTACTGCCCAAATGTCTGTCAACGAGGAGAGAGGTATCTTTAGAGACTCTCCCAAAATGCTGTGCTAGGTCTATCAGTCTTATGAGCTGATAGAGAGGCCCCGTTCCAGAATCTCCCCAGGGCACATAATTAGTGTGTAGACACTTTGTACAGCCACTGAAAAGTTCTAAGCATTGTCATTTTCAGAGGTCCTGATTTGTCACATGATGCATACTAGAACTGATTCACACTGGGACTTATTCCAATTTTGTCTTGTAATTTGAAGCCAGTTGAGTTTTTCAGGACTTGGCTACTTTCCTAGGTCCTTGGCAAACTCAGAGGCCCTGGGATTACAGCCTGTCTTAACTAATGAAGTAGCCTTGGGTTTGGGAAGCTCATAATGAATCCGCATCCAGGAGTTTTAAGTCCCTCTCTCCTGGCCTTTCTAAGGGACAATATGGTCAGGCCATTGACATTTAAATATGTGAGTTTCCACTGGTGAACTCTGCTGATGAATGGGGACAGCGCCCTGCCGATGACCCAAGTGCTGTGTGACTGGCAGGTGATATTAGCTGTTTCTTCACAGAACAAAGGGACCAGAGTAGCTTGATGATTTTTGAGTATTTTATTTTAGGACCAGGATCCATTTGTAAATAAAATCTTAGGAAGCACAGAGCAGACCTGGGGTGGGCAGATTTCTTAGTCTAACAGATATGCAGGTGAATCTGTGAGGCTATCTAGAGGAATCTTACCAAATGCCTGTAAAAATGGGTAAGTTTTCTCCAGACAATGGCAGGTGCAAACACCCACAGAATTCTTAAGCCCTTGAACAAATCTCAGCTCTAAAGAATTCTTGAACCCTTGAACAGATTGGTGGCCAGGCATGATGGCCATTAATCCCAGCACTCAGGATGCAGAGGCAGGCTGACCAGTGTGGTCTTCATAGTGAGAGCCCCGTTTTTAAAAATAAAGTAGGGGGTGGCATAGTAAGTAGTTTTCACACCTTTTTTTTTTTGACACTAACACATATGTTCTAAAACACAAGTTTTGTTGTCTTTACGTTGTAAAATAAAAGATCATCCACACATGAACAGGGGTAGAGATGTATAAATATAAACCACAGACCTCGTTTTGGAAATCAATTATATTTCCATTAAAACACTTAAGCAAATTTATGATGGATTTTAATGGGGCTAACATCTCTTCTGAGAAACTAGTTACCTATATACTCAGTTTATGTCAGCCTTGTGAACAAATGGCCCTTAACGTCTTTCAACGAGTCTACCAATCCTTAACTAGACCACATTTTCTTTTATTTAGGTTAATAATGATGTCTCACTGTCCATTTCCTGTCAAATGCTTTATTATTAGACACTTGTTAGATGGGCTTTAGAAGCCAATTGTTCCCTTACTGCAACACTATAGTAAAATCTCTAACTCTGGGCCATAACTAAATTGTCCAGACCTGGTCTCCTTCCTTCCTCTTCTTCTCTCCCTCTGTCCCTCTTAAGCAACGTGATGTGGTCTAATCTTTTGTTTGATTTCATTTAATTTTCAGATTTTATTTCCTATTATTATTGCACACATGTGTGGTAACTCTAAGGATGGATGCCCTCATGCAGTGTACATGTGGAGGTCAGAGGACAACTTTCCTTTTCTCCTTCTGCCATGGGTCCTGGCAGTGGACCACATCTTATCAAGTTCACTCAGGATTTTACCTGCTGAGCCAGCTCACCGGTCTTGTTTAATTAAAAAAAAAATATTTATCTGTGGTGTGCGTGTGTGTATGTGCAGGTGCCCAAGGGGACAGGGAAGGGGTGACAGACCCCATGGTGCCAGAGTTACAAGCCGTTGAGAGGTACCCAACCTGGGTGCCCAGAACTGAACTGGGGTCCTCTGTAAGAGCAATAAGTGTTTTCAATTTCTCTCTCTCTCTCTCTCTCTCTCTCTCTCTCTCTCTCTCTCTCTCTCCATTTGAGCCATCTCTCCAGCTCCCTTGTTTTTTAAAATTTAATTGTGGCCCACTAAATTAATTTCTCCAGCCTTTAATAGTTTTGACTGTACAGTATTCCTGGTAGGTCAGTTTATGAAGACAGAAATGCTGCTGCCCATCATGAAATGAAACCAAAGGAAACCAGGCAAGATAAAGGCACATTGTAGGTGAGAAACTATCTTCTGATATTTAGACAGAGCTGGATGGTGGCAGCATGTCTTTTAATCCCAGCACTCCAGAAGCAGAGGCAGGTGAATCTCTGAGTTTGAGGCCAGCCTAGTCTACAGAGTGAGTTCCACGACAGCCAGGGCTACACAGAAGAACCCTGTCCCAGAAAACAAAAACAAACCTACAAACAAAAAACCCACAATACCATAAAAAACCACCACCACCATCACCACCAAATAAAAAAACCAAAATTAAAGAGAGAGAGATTTAAAATTCAAAGAGGGAAGTGATCCCCAAACTTTATAAATATGAGTGTAGGGGCTAGAGAGATGGCTCATTGGTTGAGTGGTGTCCTTACACGGGACCAGAATTTGGTTCCCGGCATCCATATCAGGCAGTTTACAACAACCTGAAATTCCAGTTCCAGGGAATCCCACTCTCTCTTCTGGCCTCCATGGGCATAAGTACACACATAGCATACACTCACATAAACATACATACACATACATAAAAGTAAGTTTTTTAAAAAAATATGTATGTAATGCAAATAAAATCTGAGCTAAAAATATTTAGTGTTCATCAGTAAGAAAAACTGAAAAAAAAAAAAGAGCAAAGGCTAAGGACAGGCAATTTAGACAGGAAGGGAGGGAGCCTGTGTGACGATGATGCTCAGTAGCAGACAGGAGAGCAGACACTGGAATGACTAAAGCTGAGAAACTCAGAGGACCCCTGTGAAGTTGAAACTGCATACTTCTGAGAACGGATGACTGGCTGGTGCTGGTATTCCGACGTTATGTTTAATAAAATGGGTTCTTCAAATAGAAAATTGAAAATTTTCTGTTTTTTATTAAATTGTATTCAGCTGCCACTAAGGGAAGGGAACTGCAGCTGCCAGGGTGAAGTGTGGCTGGTTTCAGGGACTTCCCAGGAAGTATAAGGAGGCAGTGTGAAGGCAGCAGCCAGGAAGCAGCTCTGGTCCTCTAGAGCGAATGTGTCCTACAGCGCCCCCTGGTGGCACAGTAGCAAGGAGCCACAGGTAGAGAAGAAATTGGCTGGGGTTTGCAGCCAAGGGTAAACTCTAAGTGGTACAGCTAAAAGCATTGATAATTAGCATTTATATTTAAGCTCCCATACTCTCCTAATCTTTTTCTACTTATCATAATGTAACTATTCCTCACAGAAAAAATGGTATTATTACCATCTACTTAAAGAGACACAATGAGCCAGGCAAGGTGGCACACACATATAATCCCAGCACTCAGAGGGTGGAAACAGGAATACCAAAGTTCATGGGCTACAGAGGATGGCTCTGTTTTTAAAATGAAAGAGAGAGCAGGTCAATGTAGCCACTGTGTCCATCTCCGAGACTGTGATCTGTTCCATCCCTGGACTATAACTACCATAAAGATTTGTTCACAATCCCACCTGGATTTTCTGTTACCTAGAAAGGAAACGGTAACATTAACCTTCAGCAAAATCTGTATTAAGTAATCAGAAGGAGGATCCAGGCTGAGCGGAGTAAGAGGCTTCCCTTTGGCCTGGAATAGCTGGAGAAATGAACCTGAGCCGTGTGACTGCTCCAGCTCACTGCCCAGAGAGAGGTTTTGGTCTGCAGCATGGGAGAAGGAGCTGTGACAGAGTCCTCTCACCATCCTGCGTTGAGGAGGGGGAGCCGAGCTCACATCCTGAAAACAAGAAAGCTGCACAGAAAGAGACTCTAGAGATGGCACAGGTGCCCAGCAAGCACTCAGCTGGGTACTGACCACTGCAAGTGTAAGGAAACTACTGGAGGGCAGGAAACTGCCAAAGCTTACACGCACTGAAAACAGGGCTTGTTCCCCCGAGTCGGGGCAGAAAACCTCAAATGGTGTCTCTTCACAGCAATGGAACCTAACTAAGACAAGGTAACCAGCAAGCATGCAGAGTTCATGTACTGTATACATGATTGTAAAACATGTGGTAAAACAGACTGATCTGATGCTGTTACTGGGTGACACACTGTGTGACTTACTGTTAGGGGGGACAAGCTGCTCCTGTTTCTGACACTTTGGGACAGGTTTTCCATTTTTTACAGTCATGCAATTCTTACCATTGATCACTGATGGTAAGAGCTCAGGCAGGGGAAGCAGAGGTAAAGGCTAGTTAACACAGTACAGGTTGGGTCAAACCTGTACTGGCTTGGATACCTGTACAAGCCATTCTAGATTGGGAGCAATAGAAAGAATGGGGGAACAGGAATTCTGGAAAGTCTAGATTAAAATGTACGAAAACTACCTCGTTAATTGGATTCCTGGTTCTTCCCAAGGCCTGAGTAGTTTG